>NQII01001813.1:274374-406837 GCA_002778355.1 Clitarchus hookeri
GGGGGGGGGGGGGCAATTTTGGAGGTTGGAAAGCCGGTGCGAGAGTGCTGCTTATCTCGAGATTAGAGCGCCTGAATAATGTACAGTACGCAACCGGCAATGCACCTTTGTGAAGGAGGGCTGCGTGGGAACAAGGGGGCGGGCTAATCTGTAGAACGCCTGGCGTGATTACGGGTCGTTGAATTATACATGGCGGTGAGTTACTGTGACAAGTAGGCTACAACGTGGTGGGAGGGGTCTGGGGTGGCCTGTAAAAGATGCTGCAACCCTGGGAGCACCTCGACCACACGTCACGACGTGAGAGAGAGAGAGAGAGAGAGGGGGAGAGAGCACGAGAGAGAAGAGGGGTATTAGCCGCAGATGCAGGGTAGCCGATAGCACCGCTGTTGTTTGCCGGGGCACCACCGCGGCCGTTTAGGGATTCAACGAGCGAGCGGGTGGAGGAGGCGGCTTTGTCGAGCGTTTAATACCCGCGGAAACTCTGGCCATCTCGGCGTACAGCGTGACCGCGGCCAGAAAGCTCTCTGCCGAGCAGAGGATATACGGCCGGTCCGAGGCCGCCGTGCATGATTACGTTCCACAAGGTCAAGCAACAGAAAAGCCTAATTATCATATGCTTTCAAAATACTCACTGGCTTTCCCACACATATGTATACATTTTTGAATCAGTTTAGAAAAACAGGTTAAAGAACGAGACAAGTTTTCTGTGCACTGTATATAATTCACAACCCAGCATGATGAAATAATTTACAATTTTTTTTAAAACCTTTTTTTTCTCCATAGAGTTTATATGTCCCCCATTAGCTTACTATACACAAAAATCGGTAGATATTATCTTTAGTGTTCTAGTTTTAATTATATAACTTCATAAAATAAATATTTGTAAAGTGTGAACCTCACGCACAGTTAATTTTATAAAATACGTAAAAAGAAATTAAAATGGAACAACGTGAAAAATAAATAAATAAATTTACTATGTGACGTAGAATGTTCTGCATCTGGTAGGTGTCAATTTCCCAGTAACAAAGAAATTGCATAAATATTTTATTTTAATGATGTAATTGTGTTAGAAAATCTGGGACTGAGTGTATCAGGAACACAGTCGTGGGTTTTACGTATACACGATTGCTTTAGAGAGTAATATTTTCTTTGAAGTATAGAAATTAAATTAAAGTAACAAAACGGACACCTGGTTGGTACAGGTTATCTCGACAGATCTGGACGAAATCTTTCGTTTGGCACCGAAAGCAGCGCGTGAGCGCATAAGAGACGCGAGGTGAACCGCCCGGAAATTGGTTCGTCTTCGTCCAAAACTGCCGCCAGTCGCCATGCCCCCCCCCCCCGCATTACGCTTACGAGAGGCGCCAACGCAAGGCCATGCTTACTTCGTAGCCGTAAACTTGATCAAACGAGACCACATATTTATTAATCGTCCTAAAAGTCGAGAAGTTAAATTATTGCAGTTGATCAACATGCAGACGCGATATCGCCGTTTCCGCCCTAGTATTAACGTGTTGGTCTCATTATAGAGACTTATTAAGGGGTCCGCCTGCCTGCATGGTTTTTTAAATTCTTTTTGGCAGATAATCGTGGGAGCTATAATAGAATACAACGCAGGGGCTAAAGAAACAGTTACGATATCTCTCTGATTTATGACACCTTCATGAAACGCAAAAGTCTTCCGACATAATATATAACGAACATCAATTTGGTTTATCTACGAATAAGAAAGAGCCGGAGTAGGCATTGTGAGCTCGTCTAAAAGAAAAAAAACCCATTTTCAATAACCCACTACGAGAATTAGCAGTAATACTCCGCAAACCGATTTTACACATAAATGGAACCAAAATATAACTTGCTATTGCGTGACCTGCTTAACAAAAACATCGTCCTGTTTAGAAACATCAGTACCAAGACAACTAGTATTCCGTAAAATCTTTCATGACCAGTATCTTCTTCTGTAGTGTCCTCGTGGCATGTTGGATGTTTCTCTAAGGAAGCACGCAGGTTGTGGCTACAAGAGTACCATTTGCGTTGCACGCAGGTCTTTCTACTGGCACAGTGTTATCGTAGTGCTGAGTGTACCTAAGTGGCTTTCAGAGGTTACCCTGCCATTTGACTCATGGAAAGTGTGTACCATATTTAAATACCGACTCCTATTGTAGTTTGGCTCGAGTCCGGATATTATGCTTTAAGATACGGCAGCCTGAAAATAATCAGTTTTTAACCATATTGGAGGGCTCTAAAATAATATTACATATTACAGTTTGCTTGGAAACTTTAAAGAATCATGCTATCGTTGTCTGGGGATTTGATGTCTTTTCTTTGGTAAACATACTGCGGGCAGTTTTCATATTTTCTCAAAAAAAAAAAAAACAAGGTTTGGAACACACCGCAATGCAGTTCAAGCGTCTAGAAGGCGGAATCCTTAAAGTCAAGATCTTCGCTTGAATCTATCGCGACCACTGAATATAGAAGTTGGACGTCTTTATTTCAATTATCGGTAGGCCATTCATGACACGAGCTCTTCCAAAACAGGGGGAAAATATATTTAGACCTCAGTTAAGCAAAATATTTATAAAACCATGCAAACATTTTATTTCACCTCATTGTTTACACTTCCGAAGTCACGTGTAGTCTATAATTACTAATTACTGTGTACCCAATGAGGTAACTTGTATCAGTGAAGAGAGGAATAAAACTGTTAGTAACAGAAATATATTACCTACTCGTTAACTATTACTATAACTTATTCAACAGAAAAAAACGAGATTTCCGTTAAACGCTATCAAAATTTTTGCTGAGCGTAAATTACCGAATTATAAAATCAAGAACTGTATTGGATATATTCAATATATTTAAAAGGAGTTTTATTTATTTACTATATTTTAAAACTATCAAAAGCATTACATAAAGCATTGACTAATTTTCGAATAGTTTTATATCGATACCACATATTCTAAACATATTATAAATAATTGAAAAATTCCCACAGTGTAATAATTTTAACTCTATTAAAATAAAAAACAATCTCAATTTCAACCGAATTTTATCCTTTATAAACTCCTGTCAAAAATTTTTATAAAATTTTTTTCCTCTTCACGTTTCGAAACTTGCATCATATTTTTGTAGCTAGTATTATTTTGTTAATTTCAGGCCAATTGCTTTTATTTAAATATTTACTGATATTTCACTAATTTTTCGCAAAATATTAAAAAATTTCAAATACTAATCTTAAGACTGTCTCAACTATTACTGTATATTACAGTTACCATAATTCAAATACACTGAAGAGCCAAATAAACTGGTACAACTGCCTAATATCGTGTAGCACCCCCCCTCCCCCCACCTTCCCCGGCTCCTGGAGCACGCAGAAGTGCCGCACAACGACGTGGCATGGACTAGACTAACGTCTGAAGGTATGCAGGAGGCAATTCATCCATTAATCCCACAGGGCAGTCCCCAAATCCAATCTGCGCCAATTTGAGAAACGGTTGCACGTCTGTCACATTTAATGATTCTCGTCAGTCGTCGTTTGTCCCCTTCTTTCACGATCTTTTTGTGGCCGCAGCGATGTCGAAGATGTGATGTTTTACCAGATTCCCGATATTCACGGTACACTCGTGAAATGGACGTACGCGAAAATCCAAATGTTATCGCTAGTTCGGAGGTGCTAAGTCCCATCTCTCGTGCGCCGACTATAACACCACGTTCAAACTTATTTAAATCTTGACAACCTGCCATTATAACAGCAGTAACCGACCTAGCTGCCGACCGCATCGCGTTACTGTGATTGGTTCTATACCTCTGTTATTTGTATACGCATGCCTATACCAGTTTTTTTGGCTCTTCATTGTATGTTGTCAGTAAATCTACGCGAAAAAATTTATCAAGTAATAAAATTATATTCTGTATTTTGTGTTTCAGGATTCCGAGCACTACAAACTATTCCACAGCACTATAACAAAAATTTAAGCTCCATACTTTTAAAGCTCTGCTAAAACTATATATATATTTGCGTGAATGAGAAACTTTGCACTGAAACGTGCAGAGTATCTGGGGTACTACTCGTAAATTAAAAATCGTTTGTCTTTCGAGATAAGTTCGACCGCGTTCACTTGGGCAAACAAACACGCAGAGAATATTCCAAAAAATATAATGCTGATTTACATTGAAGTTGAAATAGAGATCATTACATAAAGTTTTTCTTTGTCGTTACGTTTAACTATAGAACACGCAGCAGTGTAATCACATTGAACGTGAGAAGTTAACACAAAACAAAAATAAAGTACAGATAACGTAGCGTAATCCGTGCGGATGGTATTATTTGATTACGGCAGACTACTGCTATTTAATTATTTAATGTGCATGTTAACAAATTAAAGGCTTTAAAAACCCATATTCATATAAAACCTGTGAACAAATGTGTCTCAATTAAGGTGAGAAGTAAGGTATTTCTTTTCATATTAACGCAAATTTTAAAATATTTTTACAACAAATTTTTGTTTATAAATTTACCAATTGCTTATATATCGAACATACATGTATTTATACGACATTGGCCAGATTCAATGTACAGCATATTTTGTAGCACTGCATAACGACGTATCAAAAACGAACCATCCTTTTCTCCAACGGTAACACGTATATGTTCTATAAAAAAAATATTTCGTTATAGAGTTATCGTAAAGTTGACGTAACGAGCCTCGTACAAACTTCAATATGAATGGGCGTTCGAAAGAGAAACTAGAGCATGACGACATGCCCATGTTGTAAGTAGCGCGGCTTTAATGCGTTCTTCCACAACCGTGCAGGCTGGGCCATTTCGTGCGTTTCATTTCCAAACTGAGAAATTGGTTCAGTCAAATAAAACAATGTTTGTTTGTCGCAACCACACTACTTGGTTGTATAGGAGTAATGAAATATTTTGTTGTTGAAACCAAATTATTTTGTTGTTCTTATTTGGTTGCTCCAAACTGTATTTATTTACTAGGTGTAACTAAATATATGTTCCGCTCTACGTACATAAAACACATTCGGTTAATATTAAAAATACAAAATAAAATAAGTAACACACCTACGTATAACGAGAGGATGGAGGTTTTTGTTTAGACGTTTTAATCGGCGCTTTAACCGCGAAGCTTTGAGTGTCATTAAGGATGAAATGAGACGGAGATGGAGCAACGGTGGAATGCAAGGGTGGGGGAAAACGGGGGTGCCCCGAGAAAACCCTCGGGCCAACGGAAACGTTCTCCGTGTTTCACACATGTGAAAAACCCGGTGACTTGGAATCGAAACCTGTTCGCTTTGGTGGGTGCCGAGTAGTGTAACTACTAGTCCACTGCAGCCACTTCGTGTAATGAGAAATAATATGTATACGTTTCCGGAACACAATTTCTCTAAGTACAGCCTTTCAGAGTGGCCATCATCCAAACCGTAACACCGGACATGCTGACAAGAGCGTGGAACGAGTTTGATTATCGCGTAGATTTCGTTCGGGCCGCTTATGGTGGTCACATTGAACATGTATGAATGTTTGGTAAACAAACTTCACGGTTCCCTGGTTCATTTGATTGGTCAATCAAGGTTGTAGGTGGTTTCGTTTTGGTAATATAGACCTTCAAATTTGGGGTATTATTTTATACTCATCGTGTATTTCATAACATATAAATTACAGAGACCAGTATATTAAATTCAATGTTAAACTTACATATGTAGATATACATTCCTGTAGGCTATTCATAATAAAGTGAGCACTTTTTGAAGCCCTCTCATTTGGAATAACAGCCGATAAATATATTTAGTTGTATTCTTAGATGTTGACTTTTGAGTCCACTGAAATATATAAACTGTGTTTATTACTTACAAAGCAATGTTTATTTAAATAAGTGGTGGGAGGATAATAAATAGCTGATAAGATAAAGTAACTATGGCCTCAAAAGTGGCGCTTTTTACCCAGAACAGACTATAGTTTATTTCATACGTTAAACGTTAATATCGCCAAAAACTAGTCTGTGAAAATCATAAAGTTATCTTGACAGACGAATTGACTAACAGAAGCAAAAAAATTACGTTTAGTTTGGAAAGGCGATATGTAAACGCAGTTTTCAATAACTTGTGTAATGTAAAAACATTCTAGATATATAAATAAATAATCTTACTTGTGTCAAGATTGAACAATATTATGCCTGTTCATGAAAATAAAAATGAGATTACATTAATCTAATATTTTTACAGCAGATGATGTCTGGTTTTCTGTGTTTCGTTCGTGTCACACATTCTGTGTTCTCTCAGACGCATTAAATATTTTGGAATTGCGATTCTCAAAATGCTTATTTCGTTACACCTTTTCACTGCAAGTTGCTTCATAAACGTGTCAAAAGGCAGGGCAACTGTGGATACAGTCCTAATTGCAGTGCGGTTGCGTTACGGAATACTTCTTACAACGGACAATCCNAAGGCAGGGCAACTGTGGATACAGTCCTAATTGCAGTGCGGTTGCGTTACGGAATACTTCTTACAACGGACAATCCGAATGCATTACCTTAAGTAAAGTCAGTAATGAAGAATCGTTTTTATTCTTTTACATCTTATTAAAATTAAAGTATTGACGTTAGCAGCCAATTAAATTTTTTAACGTTGGTTTCTTCTCTTCCGTGAGTGAAGATACGTGAGCAGTGCCTCAACCACTCAGGTGTTCAGTTTCGATGTGTACGAAGTGAAGTATAGAGTGGAGAGTGACGGAATGAAGTAGATGGGGAAATAAAAGTACGTGGAGAAAACCCGAATTTTCGTTCGTTTCCCACGTGCGAAATCCGTGGAAAAATAACATTACAGATTGTCGACCCGGTTAGTTATGGTTAGAACAACATTNAAGGCAGGGCAACTGTGGATACAGTCCTAATTGCAGTGCGGTTGCGTTACGGAATACTTCTTACAACGGACAATCTGAATGCATTACCTTAAGTAAAGTCAGTAATGAAGAATCGTTTTTATTCCTTTACATCTTATTAAAATTAAAGTATTGACGTTAGCAGCCAATTAAATTTTTTAACGTTGGTTTCTTCTCTTCCGTGAGTGCAGATACGTGAGCAGTGCCTCAACCACTCAGGTGTTCAGTTTCGATGTGTACGAAGTGAAGTATAGAGTGGAGAGTGACGGAATGAAGTAGATGGGGAAATAAAAGTACGTGGAGAAAACCCGAATTTTCGTTTGTTTCCCACGTGCGAAATCCGTGGAAAAATAACATTACAGATTGTCGACCCGGTTAGTTATGGTTAGAACAACATTNGTTTCCCACGTGCGAAATCCGTGGAAAAATAACATTACAGATTGTCGACCCGGTTAGTTATGGTTAGAACAACATTGTCAGTCTAATACACGAGTGGGGAAATGTTTCTTTGAATTTCGAACTCCTCAAAGTAAACATTGCTGAATTAGACACCCAGTTGTTTTTCTGGACAATTTAGTCTCCCAAAAAGACATTTAATTTAATCTTGGGCAGTAATATTTACATTTTTAGAACGTAAGTAAGATAAGTGGGAAGAGAAAAGTAATGTCAACATTTATTTCATAAAACCAACATGAAGTAGGCAATAGAGCAAACTAATTTACTGTCTCTCTTATTTGAGGTATATCGAGGACGAAACATCGTACTTATCTATTAGCGACAGCAATAGTGATGTGCAACTGACCGTGAAACCGCACATAGGCAGAAAGTTTACTTCCGGAATGATATTTGCCTTCAGGAAGTAAACCCACCTTCTCACTACCAATTAATGGTGCTTGCATTAAGTCATTAACTCATGGAGTATATATTTTCATGTAAAAGATTTGTACTTCTCTAAGTTAATTTTGTTAACAATTATACGTTCTAATACCTTTTATTTCGAGTCTTCACTTTTTTCAGGTCAATTTTATTATGTGAACCAGCAGTAACCGTATATGTGAAATATTGGTGAGTAAAGTTTGATGTAGAGTTATTGACGTATAAATTCTTTAATTGTTCCTTAATTTCATAATACTTATGCACAATGAATGTTAATTTCGATTGTGTATTGTGTCCGTTTGTTTTGGTATGTTAACAACAATTTGTTGAGAGTCACATTTAAATGTACATAAGTTATTTAAAACTAAATAGCTTTATAAAATTACACTGAAAGATTTTTTAATGCTTTCGTTTATATTATCCTTTATATGTTATCNAAAACTAAATAGCTTTATAAAATTACACTGAAAGATTTTTTAATGCTTTCGTTTATATTATCCTTTATATGTTATAGTAATTCACTATCGAAAGAGAGATAAATGAATAATAATTTTAACTGTTTACATTTCTGATGCCTTAGCAGCGAATTTTTTATATTATTTACTGTTATTCTTATTATCAAGAGTGGTAAATAGGTCACAGCAAAAGGTTTATGAAAACTGTTTGCAATTTAATAATGTAATATATGCCCATAAATTAACTATTAATATATCTTTAAATTATATGGCAACTCTTTGTGCTCGTGTAAATATTGTTTTCTGTCCAATATAAGAAAACGTTTGATAAAATTACGAAATATTTTTAATACTATTCGTTGTTAATTTTAACCAACACATTCTGTGGTGATTATTGTTCCATAAGTCAGACATCTTTCAGTCTATAAACACTTAATCATTCTACAAACTTTAATGTTAATAAGTCGATAGAGCGAAAACTGTTTCAAAGCAATGAAAATTTACTGCATATTATTATTTCAATTACTCAGTGTTTCATACATAAATGCCATTTAAAATTAATAACAGAAAAATGGAAGAACATTGTTACTAATTAATAATATTATACTTTGATTTGCCAGTCATGAACAGTTTATTAAAAAATTACAATTGTTTAATATTTAATATAGCTATTTCAGTGTTGAAACATTTGTTTTAATACTGAAAAAACGGAGTATTAAGTGATTGTATCTTTGAAATTGAGTTTTGTATTTTCATTGCACCATGGTTGAAGTTTTATATTACAATTTTTTTCACAAAATTTTTACGTTTTAATTACATTTGTTAGCTCCGAATTAGTGCTTAATGTATTCCGTTATCAAGAATGAAAAATTCCTCCCTATAAAATAAATAAATTTTTACTAACATCTATTTCATTGCTTTTATGTATTTATTTCATTTACTAAGATTACAAAGAAAAGAGTTAATCCTTTTTACAGAATGGTCAGAATTCGACCGACAGACATCGTGATTTCCCAGCGCTTTCTTACGTTTATCTGAATTAAAAATATTTAAGACAATTTCTACATAAATTAAAGTAAATATAAAAAGGGGATTGTAGCAGTTTGAAAATTATCACTAAATAAAAAAATTATAAAAGTCAATTATTTTATATAGAAAATGCCTAGATTTCCAACATTATCTATTTTGAGTAATTTATTAAGGCACACAAAGTAACATATCTCAGATTTAAAATAATTATTCTATAAAAATCGCAACCTTTATTAATATAAAAAAAATTTTTCTCTTACAATTTAATTTTTTTATATTGGCACACGTATAACAAAAAAATAAAAAATGAAAAAAAAATTACACTGTTTTCCTAAATTTACAAGAAATAGTCTTACGAAAAGTAACACAAAAGGGGCGCACTTTTAATATAAAAATAATTGCGGCACAATGTTAGCATACATAAACAAAATGACACTCGCGGTCATCAACTCCACTACATCCTCTTATACGCCGCTAATGAGAGTCGCCATCGGTGCACATGCTGCGCCACTAGGCTGAACAACCAATGACGTCATTATCCTGCCCTGCTCCACGCGTTCCTCCAGTGTGGGGTCCATAAGGCTCGTCCTTCTTAGTAATGTTATTTTTAATGACCAGCAGTCTATTACATATTAACTGATGCATTTTTTTTAGGAATGACGCACAATTATAAACCATTACTTCCAAACTATTAGAGATAACTTGTGCTTTTATCAGTAATGAATATTTCCCAGGAAATAGCATTGNAAACTTGTGCTTTTATCAGTAATGAATATTTCCCAGGAAATAGCATTGCTTGATATTACTGATAATATTATTCTCAGTACGAAAAATAAACTGATTATTGCAGCTTAAATTACTTGTAGAGATTTTTATAAATAACAACCAACTGTCAGGCCTATTCTTCCAAATAAATGAATTTATACATTAACGATATATTTGCAATGCGTCCTATTAGATACAAAGTTTAACCAAAATTGCATATGTGCATATACGTAAAAAAATTTAGTCTCTCGGACATTACAACACAGATCAGAAAATGGTAGTTACTTCAGTACGAATACTGCTGGCATCAACGGCGCCAAATANCTCGGACATTACAACACAGATCAGAAAATGGTAGTTACTTCAGTACGAATACTGCTGGCATCAACGGCGCCAAATATACGCTTCTAGAAGTCGCTGGGTGATAACGTGGGACGGAAGCAGTGACGCAGTTTCCTCTGAACTGCAGCCGGTCAGGAAATAGTTCATTCATCCAAGCCGAGACGAGAGAAGGAGCAGCAACAACAGGAAAGTGGCTGCGTTCCAAGGGTTATCGCAAAATTATCGCGTCGCTTTTCCGAGATCTGTGATTGCTTGTCTGTCGCTGCAATGAAGTGCGCGATTCCGAAGAAGCCGTCGTGGAATGGCGTACGCTTGTGATGGATCTGCTCTGATGACTGCGTTCTCTTGAAACTGCCACACGGAAAATACGACGGCGAGATGCCGTACAAACCATGTCGAAGGCGTCTGGGTCCCGTTGGAAAACAATTGCACCCCCCTAGTAAATTTGGAAACAGTTGAATTTGTCACTTGCCGAAAATATCGGCGAGTTAACTGGTGTTTCTTTAAAAACGAGAGGCAAATAAACTCGTTGCAAAAACTATGAAGTATGTTTGTGTATATATATATATATAATAGAACAGAGACAAAAATAATTTAATGATATATTCTTATCTAGAGAGCCACTATCAGTACATAAATACTATGCAGTACATTTGGCCTGCTCGTTGTGCCATTGAGTGGCCATCACAAATATATCTTCACTGTCATACAATAGTGTTTCAAGTATCTAAAATCTAATCTCTCCNGCCATTGAGTGGCCATCACAAATATATCTTCACTGTCATACAATAGTGTTTCAAGTATCTAAAATCTAATCTCTCCCCTGCCTAGTGAATACAATGCGGTAGCTATGACCTGATGTTCTGCCATTGAGTAGCCATCACNGGCCTGTTCGTTATGCCATTGAGTAGCCATCACACTATATCTTCACTGACATACAATTGTGTTTCAAGTATCTGTGATATAATATCTCCCCTGCCTAGTGAATACTAAGCAGTAGCTTTGGCCTGCTTGTTGAGCCATTGAGTAGCCATCACACTATATCTTCACTGACATACAATAGTGTTTCAAGTATCTGTGATCTAATCTCTTCATTGTCTAGTGAATATAATGCAGTAACTTTGGCCTGTTCGTTATGGCATTGAGTAGCCATCACACTATATCTTCACTGACATACAATGGTTCAAGTATATGAGATTTAATATCTTCACGGCCTAGTGAAATGTTACGTCTACCGAGCAACTGACGACTCCATCCATACTTCCTTTCGGCAAAAAATATTTCCCAACAGAATAATAACAAATATTTAACCTAATAACTGAATATCATATTGACAGTTTAAGAACGTGCTTAATCCGCGTAAATTTTTTAAAACTCAACATTAAAGTTCAGGAGGAAAACCTTGTGGCAGACAGTGTTAATATAAACCCAGCAACGAAACGAGAAATTGGAAGGGCATGAACGTCCCACGCGTAAAATTGCAAATCCTTACAATTTCAGGAGTCATATATCTATGGTCAAAAACCCACGTCAAGAGTGTGTTTGGGCACCCTCAACAGTGTGGATGGGCACCCTCAACAGTGTGGTTGGATACCCTCAACAGTGTGGATGGGTACCCTCAACAGTGTGTTTGGGCACCCTCAACAGTGAAGTTGGGCATTTCAACAGTATGGTTGGATACCCTCAACGGTGTGGATGGGTACCCTCAACAGAATGTTTAGATTCCCTCAACAGTGTAGTTGGGCACCCTCATCAGTGTGGTGGGATATCCTCAACAGTGTGGATGGGTACCCTCAACAGTATGTTTGGACTCCCTCAACAGTGTGGTTGGGCACAGTGTGGTTGGGTACGCACTGACGTCAAGTGCGAGCAGTTTTTCGGTTACAGTCCCAAGAAAGGCAGTTTAATTTAGAATGCGATTAATACATAAAATTATAACCTCAAATAAAAAGACTAGTATTTACTGAATTTACTTATGGGCTTACTTTCCTCAACGTGGGTGCAATTGTTTTTAAATAAGTTCTTAAAAGCTGAGTTGGTAGGTAAGACTTGACTTCTATTTTAAAGCAATAATATCATAAATTAAACCATAAATGTATGCAACAACAGTGAGAAAATTGCAAAAACCCACGTGCCTTACCTAGGACTCAAACACAGAAAACCTCGTAAAATAACCTAGCGTGCAATACACTGCATTATGGAGTTCGGATTCGGAGAATCAAGTTCATATTTAATAAGTCTAATGTTTCGAATGCTAGGGTTTACTAACTCAAAATATTTAAAAGTCCATCATTTTGAAAAAAAAGTGGCCGAGCCACTTCAAATATGTAATTTTATATGGCCTTCTGCAGTGCGACTTGTGTGAAGAATCTAGGGGAAATAGGTTGTTTGGTCTTAAGATATGGCATAAATAATTTATATTCTTATTTTCTCATTAAATTGCAAAAAAAAAAAAATATTAATATACGAAGCTTCTTATGTTTACTGTTTACATACCAAATTTTATTGAATTTAGTTAAATTTTTTAAATGCATGTCACAAACATACTTAAATTTTTTATGACGCCGCCATTTAAATTATTAAATTTAAATTAACATCTGTAGCATTTGTGGTGTGCACAATTTGGTACAAAATTAATTTAAATGTTGAAATCTAAAATTTTATGGGAATCTGTTGATTGGTCCACGAGATATGTCATAAAACCTCCATGATTTTTGTATGGCGATCTTCATAAATGGAGGCTTTAAATTTAATGTAGTTGCACGTTCGATGATAGTGTACTGCTAATTTACAAAGTGAAGTTAAAATTTATTTCCATAGATTCGCAGATATAGTACACAAACTGAAATTATTTCATAGCAGTTATTCTGTAAATTATTGTCTCATACTTATAATATACACATTTTAACATTGTTTGCCACAGTGCAATTTATTCACCAAATTTTGAAAAATAGGTTTATGGTTTCCCGATACATGAGATAAAAACTTAATTTTTATTGGTAGGACAATCATAACAAATGGCAGAGAAATGAGGATCTGCATGGAGATATTTAATGGTTGTAATAGACACTGTCAGCTTGCAAAGTTACCTTGGAATTGGTTTCGTTGATAAAGTATACTGACCTAAATTATTTATACAGATGCCGATTTGAAAATATGTGCCTGACCTACATAAAACACACCAGTTTACACCACCTGTTGCAGTAATATTTGTATGCCAAGTTTGATAGGAATCTGTAAATTGTTTCCCTAGATATGATATAAAAATTTTGTTTTTAGTATTTCGCAATCTTAAAAAATGGCCGGGTGAAAATTCTACATGTAGATGATAGTTGTAATATCTACTACGAGGGTACACATTTATGTTGTGGTATGATTACATAATTTCTTTGATATAGCATTCTAAACTAAAATAACTATATGGCCGCCATATTAAAAATTAATATTTTACATGCTAAAAAAAAAATATTACTTAACACCATCTGCATTAGTACTACTTAGTTAGTTTGAATCAGTCTTTCCTCCGTGTTTCTTGGGAGAACGTTGCAAAACACGTAATTTAAACCAACATTTAGTAAAACAATTATATTATACTATATCTACATTTGTATGCAATGAAATTAGCTGTATTGTCCTTTGATTTTATTTTTGCATACTTTCCGTCCTAAAAGCACCCCGTCTTATCTGGGATAGTAGGCGAATAACGTATGTTCTTACCGAGATTAATTAGGGTTTTAATATTAAAACAAGCCTAAAAGAATCACAGCATGGTTCATGAATAACTCTTCATACAGTGAAAACCAAGTTAATAATATGAAAACTCTATATGATCTCTTANTTCCATAGATTCGCAGATATAGTACACAAACTTAAATTATTTCATAGCAGTTATTCTGTAAATTATTGTCTCATATTTATAATATACACATTTTAACATTGTTTACCACAGTGCAATATATTCACCAAATTTTGAAAAATAGGTTTATGGTTTCCCGATACATGAGATTAAAACTTAATTTTTATTGGTAGGACAATCATAAAAAATGGCAGAGAAATGAGGATCTGCATGGAGATATTTAATGGTTGTAATAGACACTGTCAGCTTGCAAAGTTACCTTGGAATTGGTTTCGTTGATAAAGTATACTGACCTAAATTATTTATACAGATGCCGATTTGAAAATATGTGCCTGACCTACATAAAACACACCAGGTTACACCACCTGTTGCAGTAATATTTGTATGCCAAGTTTGATAGGAATCTGTAAATTGTTTCCCTAGATATGATATAAAAATTTTGATTTTAGTATTTCGCAATCTTAAAAAATGGCCGGGTAAAAATTCTACATGTAGATGATAGTTGTAATATCTACTACGAGGGTACACATTTATGTTGTGGTATGATTACATAATTTCTTTGATATAGCATTCTAAACTAAAATAACTATATGGCCGCCATATTAAAAATTAATATTTTACATGCTAAAAAAAAAATATTACTTAACACCATCTGCATTAGTACTACTTAGTTAGTTTGAATCAGTCTTTCCTCCGTGTTTCTTGGAAGAACGTTGCAAAACACGTAATTTAAACCAACATTTAGTAAAACAACTATATTATACTATATCTACATTTGTATGCAATGAAATAAGCTGTATTGCCCTTTGATTTTATTTTTGCATACTTTCCGTCCTAAAAGCACCCCGTCGTATCTGGGATAGTAGGCGAATAACGTATGTTCTTACCGAGATTAATTAGGGTTTTAATATTAAAACAAGCCTAAAGTAACACAGCATGGTTCATGAATAACTCTTCATACAGTGAAAACCAAGTTAATAATATGAAAACTCTATATGATCTCTTANCACAGCATGGTTCATGAATAACTCTTCATACAGTGAAAACCAAGTTAATAATATGAAAACTCTATATGATCTCTTAAGTAGCATAATTGAGAATTGGTTTTTTCTTGGATGGTATAACACATATTCTTCTAGGAGAGCCATGCAAATCTCTACAACGTTATGTATACTGTGGTATAACATCCAGGGACCTATTTCTCTTCGCAGCGTTTCAGGCTGCCTACCTGGCCAGGGACAAACGCTCTACAGAAATGTGAAACATAGTATTTCACAACAACATCGTCAGTAACTGCACTCACACAGGTTATACGAGTTATTTTATCGTAATACTTGGTCCGGAAAATAAGATTATATTATCAGGAAACTAATACACCGACATGATAGCTATGTACGGTTAACCTGGAGGCTAAATATGAAAAGATTCGAAAAGGAGTTCCGGCTTCTTTTTCACTGCCTTATTAGCTCCTTCGTCTTTTGTATAGAATGTCTTCTTGTGTGGTAATGCGCATTCTTTTAAACATGTTACTATAGTTACATTGCGAAAAACCTATCCCCTAGATGTTTTGCGATACACCACGCATTTTACAGTGGTTTGTTGCTTAAGGAAAATATGATGTTTCTTTGTCATTCACTCGCACAATACGTTCGACTTCCTACGTCTACTCGCGAAACAAAGTTTTCCCTGCATTTCAATTTCCTGCTGCCACATACTCTTCCGCTACATGTGAACAAAAATTTAACTACCGATTGCGGAGCAGTGCAAAATGGCACTGCGCACTTCTTAAAATTCTTACAATTATGTGGCAGCCAAATACGAATGTCCGAATAATTGTGTTTAGCAACAGTATATTTAATTGAACAGTTACAATAACTCGATTGGACAAAACCATACAGGTTTAGTTCAATAAACCTGTAATGGAGCTAGAATTTCATAATCGCGAAGTAATGGTCTGAAACACAGCACAGCAAACTATTATTGTTTCTACGTAGCTTCGTGGTATTTGGCGAATGATGGACGTAACGACAACAAGTTTAACGTCACCGTTCTATCGCAAATATTTTTTGCCCGGTAAGAGAGTTTAAAAGTGCATGACAAGAACTTTATTATCATTTACACTTCAATCTTGGGCGAGACAATGTGCGACAGACAGGACAGCATTCACGCAGTATCGTAACGATTTTTCACTCTCCACGCACTAAACGCACTTTTGGCTATTTAGTTGTTTTAACTATACGTGGTTTGAACTCGTTCACGGCACTCTTTTTTACGGAAACACGTGTTTTTATTACTAGTAATTTCCTTTAAATAAGTTCAAAAAGTTTTTAGAATATAAAAATATTTGTGGGATAAATATATTTTCTTTATTAAAGTNTATATATATATATATATATATATATATATAAGTATACGGGCACCGTTGCTGCCAGTTTGCGAGCAATTGTAGGAAATAAGTCTGCGTGGTATTTAGTCTGCTCCTAGACAAACTTTTCATAATTCCGTACTTCCTTCTCTAAATAAAAATACTTTATCTGTTATTTTTTTCTGCGGAAACAGACTTGCCGGCTCGCTCGGACTCCCCTCCTAGTGACGTCACAAGGCGAGAGCAGGAGGAAGCGGTGCTGCACTCTTCTGGGAATCGAGTGACTTATCTTTCGTATGGGTGGGAATAGTGAGATATTTTTGGTCGTCGTCCTAACGGGCTAATATCCAAGGGGTTTCCCTGGGCTTGCCAACTAGACGAGGCATTTCTAGAGAGAGAATCTCGCCTCTATTTAGAGAGCTACAGTGTTGGTTTGCTAGCATTCTTTCCTCATGATATCAACTTCCTGTCCGGGCTGTACTGCTTGTATTCGCCAGGGCGTGTGTGTTTACTGCCTGACAAATCAGCTGTACCTGAGCCCATTTCCGTGACATACGAAATTAAATATTAAATTTCATTTACTCAAGTAACACTGCTTCGCAATCAATATCGTCAGCAGCTCACGGCAAAGTAATCACTTTTGAAAGCCCTTCCTAACCTTCCCGGACCTACTTTAATTTACGGTTTCAGGTGTTGCAGACAAAGGTTTTTTATGATGCATGCTGTACTTAAGCCGATACAACACTTGTTTCGTTGCCACAGCCAATGAGCTGTAGGCTATATGTTCAGCCACAGTCATATTAACCAATCATGTCTTAAACCAGTAAGACGGTTTGCAAATCATTTACCCACAGGTAAGATCATTGGTCGTTGAGCTTCGCAGTTTGCAGGCGAGTCCAAAAATTACATGCAANAAATCATTTACCCACAGGTAAGATCATTGGTCGTTGAGCTTCGCAGTTTGCAGGCGAGTCCAAAAATTACATGCAAGTGCGTAATGCACACACATGTGTACACTGGTACTGTATAGTTTAATATCTGCTTGTGTGCACATTGTATATTCTTCTCGGAATATGTGAAATTAATCATTGTCACGGATCTTCTCATTTTATTGATGCGTAGGACAAGTGAAACTGCGAAATTATTGAGAAAGAAAATATTTTCAAAATTTGGCAAGTCGCACACTTAGAAACAGAAAGAAAAATAAATAGTTTTCGGTATTCACAAAAGTTTACGTAACAAATCTAATTTATCGTTAACACATTAACCCAATCTCTCTCTTAGTTTCAAACTTTACTGGGCGCTATCAGGTCACTGTGTGTCCATTAAAATACTTTTTCATACTCTGATTTCAAAACACTTAACAATCTATAGTTAGTTAACAAAAGTTCTTCCCTTAGGTCCTAAACTCTTGTGTGGTTGTGCGCACTAAAACGTTGCACTTGTGAGGCAAAGGGAGAGACGTTGCGAACCTAAACGCTCGGGATGAATCATAAGCCTTAGAGCACCGAGTCACTATAGGGTGTACAATGTCTGTTTGTCCCTAAACTATTTTGCATAGCCGTGTGACGTCGTTCAACATAAACTTGACTATACAAAATCTGCTAAAACAAAATTCCGCATGTTACAAATGACTTCAATTACACATTTTAAAATGTATAAGTTTTTAATTTATTTTTGGATTGCTTCCCCGTAAACTGTTTATAGTTAAAACCATTTAACGTGATGTGGCATGTTTTCTTTCGGCTGAAACGATTGTTCGAGCTGTAGAAATTTTGACATAATCATTGAAAATAAATTGTGGTTCATTTTCGAAAAGTACTAGATAAAAGCTACTTGGTAAAAACTAGCAGAACACTCATTCTATCGAAAACGATAATTTCATCGATATTGTTTTCTTTATACAAGTCAGTATATACATATACCACTTCCTCCTAAGAATATACTTTTGTGTGACCCGATGGGCTAAATCTATTAATTTTTATGATTTGTTATTTATAATCATTTTCTCTTAAGCTATTCTTATTAATTGTGAAATGAAACAAAAATATACACATTCGTTTATGTCTTCATATGATAAAAATACAAATATAAAGATAGGAGTTCTTTATAAAACTTTTCGCTAAAAAAANAAATCATTTACCCACAGGTAAGATCATTGGTCGTTGAGCTTCGCAGTTTGCAGGCGAGTCCAAAAATTACATGCACGTGCGTAATGCACACACATGTGTACACTGGTACTGTATAGTTTAATATCTGCTTGTGTGCACATTGTATATTCTTCTCGGAAT
The DNA here is from genome assembly GCA_002778355.1 of Clitarchus hookeri. Lineage (NCBI taxonomy): Eukaryota > Metazoa > Arthropoda > Insecta > Phasmatodea > Phasmatidae > Clitarchus > Clitarchus hookeri. The sequence continues at coordinate 293,246 of NQII01001813.1, forward strand.
ATGTGAAATTAATCATTGTCACGGATATNTAATGCACACACATGTGTACACTGGTACTGTATAGTTTAATATCTGCTTGTGTGCACATTGTATATTCTTCTCGGAATATGTGAAATTAATCATTGTCACGGATATTCTCATTTTATTGATGCGTAGGACAAGTGAAACTGCGAAATTATTGAGAAAGAAAATATTTTCAAAATTTGGCAAGTCGCACACTTAGAAACAGAAAGAAAAATAAATAGTTTTCGGTATTAAAAAAAGTTTACGTAACAAATCTAATTTATCGTTAACACATTAACCCAATCTCTCTCTTAGTTTCAAACTTTACTGGGCGCTATCCGGTCACTGTGTGTCCATTAAAATACTTTTTCATACTTTGATTTCAAAACACTTAACAATCTATAGTTAGTTAACAAAAGTTCTTCCCTTAGGTCCTAAACTCTTGTGTGGTTGTGCGCACTAAAACGTTGCACTTGTGAGGCAAAGGGAGAGACGTTGCGAACCTAAACGCTCGGGATGAATCATAAGCCTTAGAGCACCGAGTCACTATACGGTGTACAATGTCTGTTTGTCCCTAAACTATTTTGCATAGCCGTGTGACATCGTTCAACATAAACTTGACTATACAAAATCTGCGAAAACAAAATTCCGCATGTTACAAATGCCTTGAATAACACATTTTAAAATGTATAAGTTTTTAATTTATTTTTGGATTGCTTCCCCGTAAACTGTTTATAGTTAAAACCATTTAACGTGATGTGGCATGTTTTCTTTCGGCTGAAACGATTGTTGGAGCTGTACAAATTTTGACATAATCATTGAAAATAAATTGTGGTTCATTTTCGAAAGGTACTAGATAAAAGCTACTTGGTAAAAACTAGCAGAACACTCATTCTATCGAAAACGATAATTTTATCGATATTGTTTTCTTTATACAAGTCAGTATATACATATACCACTTCCTCCTAAGAATATACTTTTGTGTGACCCTATGGGCTAAATCTATTAATTTTTATGATTTGTTATTTATAATCATTTTCTCTTAAGCTATTCTTATAAATTGTGAAATGAAACAAAAAATATATAAATTCGTTTATGTCTTCATATGATAAAAATACAAATATAAAGATAGGAGTTCTTTATAAAACTTTTCGCTAAAAAAANATTCGTTTATGTCTTCATATGATAAAAATACAAATATAAAGATAGGAGTTCTTTATAAAACTTTTCGCTAAAAAAAATGTGAAAGAAAAGTTATAAATATTTTGAGAATCAGTAAACAAAATACTATCCATTAATTATAAAAATACTAAGATGTTTATTAATTTCACGATGTTATCAGCAGCTGTACATAAGTGTCTGTGAACATTTATCGCTGGGCTCTGTAGTTTAAATGCTAGTCAGTATGTTGAAGATGGGATTAGAATTATACGTTCAGTGGTTTTTTTCGCGTATTCATCAGTGAATAAGAATCTATAACCTTAAATGAGAGAGGCAAATGAAAGATAAAAGTAAGATAAATGTAATTCCATGAAAAATTTCAACAGAGAATCGGTAGGGTCGAAGGAGCTCAAAAACTAAGACATTTAGAAACATTCGATAGTTTAATTATTGTGTTTTAAAACGAATTTCATTCAATAAATCGACTTTTGCGATGTTAATATTTAATAAGTGATACAGGGAGGGGTGGGGGACGACACACTAAAACCATAGTAGCATTAAAAATATGTTTTTCGGTTGGAAGGTAAGAAGAGTAAAACGTTTCCTTACACAAACGCTAATTTCACAGAAATGAAACCAACGCTTGACGCGTTGGTTTCATTTCTGAGAATCTGGAGTTTATTGCGCAGACTGACAGACCGTCCTGGACCAAACAGGCGTCCCTGGCTTTGTCGTGAGATTGTTTATTTTCTGGATATTGCGCCTGGGTTGGAGGCGGATAGATGTTGGTTTATGGGGTGTAGGAAGGCCAATGACACCCCAGCAGTGAGCTGGCAGTAAAACACGGACACCACCGGTGAGGCGGTGTCCGTGTTTTACTGCCAGCTGTCTTCTCTGAGACGCTCGCCTCCTAAGACCGTTTTTACACTGTGCAGTAAATACACATTTGCTCTTACAATAATTTCTCTGGAGATGAAATCTGCGGCGCATAACGAGAGTGCCATTGTCTTGTAATTTGAAGGCAAAAAAGTAATTTTATACAAATTTAAATTCAGCTTTACTTACTTCATTGCCACACAAATAACTGGAGGGTAGGGGTGGGACCCGGTGGTTAAGTGGTTAGATTACTTGCCTCCCAAACCGGGATCGATCCCCGGCGGGGTCGGTCCCGGATTTTCACATGTGGAAATCGTGCCGGGCGTTGCCGCTGGCCGTGCGGGTTTTCTCGGGGATATCCCGTTTTCCCCGTCCCTTCATTCCGGCGTTGTTCTATATTCACCTCGCTTCACCCTCATCGGCTCACAAGACCTTGAAGCTAAAAGCCGGCCAAATTCATCAACTCCACATAAGCGGCCACTTATTAGCTGAAAGTCTCGCCGACAGCGAGGTCATTAGAGAGAAGCAAGTTGCCTAGACAAGCGGCAACAAGGAAGGATACGACCACGGATCACACACCTGGAGGGATTTCTGAAAACTATGGAAAACTGAAATCAGAATGGCTGGACCGGAAATCTAAAGGAATCCTGGGAGTGCGAGTCCAGTGCGTTATTATCGCTCTTACAACACAGTATCCATATGCCCTTGTAAAACTAACAGGACAATTCACCAAATTCCCTTATGAGTGAACCAGTGTCTAAATTAATTTCAAAATATGTAATACGAAAAAAAATTAGTGATTTATTTCTAACTAGCTAACCTAGCCACGCGTTGCTGTAGCATACAAGATTTTGGTTCTATTCATTTAAAAGAAATTGTACAAACACTCGTGGGAACGAATGGAAGGTTTAAAAAAAAAAAGAATGCAAATTGGTTAATTTTTTCGGGAGTTATACGCGTCCGAACAAACGGACACAACATTTTTATAAATATAGATTTTTATCCCCCTACTTCCTTTTGTGAGGCGAGTTGTAGGAAAGGTAATTCAATAGGCTAAATTTAACTTTAAAATTAGAACCATGTTTTGTTTTACTCTAAATTCCAACACGGATACTCATGACTCAAAGTCATCTTGGTGAAGCAATGCTGGTGTTGNATGTTTTGTTTTACTCTAAATTCCAACACGGATACTCATGACTCAAAGTCATCTTGGTGAAGCAATGCTGGTGTTGGAAACTTTAAAATGTAGTTCAATTTACTGATTGAAAGTGATCTGACGCAAATTGAAATAATGTTACATACAACATTGTCAGTTATCGTATTTAAAATGTAAGAAACATAAAAGAAGTATGATTTTGTCCAACCAGGAACAACACGAACAAAAGNTCAGTTATCGTATTTAAAATGTAAGAAACATAAAAGAAGTATGATTTTGTCCAACCAGGAACAACACGAACAAAATAAAACAACGAAGTGACAAATGAGGCAAGATACTGCAAGGAGAACGAGAGATAACAAAGGAATAACCATGGTATGTCTCACTTAAAAGTAGCACGCGTCTATACGCTATAAACGTACAAATCAGCCTGCAAAGCACAGATTATTGAAAATTGCTGAAAATGATTGCCCTGACAATATAAACATTTGTGTGCACAGCTCAGCATACCCATTTATTCGCGTCGCAATTTAAACAAACTGGTCTGAGATAAATAATTATTTCAGTTTTCCAAATATAATTGTTTGAGTGGCATTTGTTTCAGTTTAACGATATTTTGTTTGAACAACCAAGTTTCAGTTCCTCCATATAAAAAAAAAGTTCCCAAACCCAAATAATTTATTTAAAACAAATTGATTTGTGCCAAACCAACATTTTGTTTTTTAAGTATGTTAAACACATATTAGGTGTAAGCATACATAAGTTAAAATTTGTCAGCAAGAATTATGTTTAATTAAGTCGGATATATTTTGAACGAAGAATTTATTTGCATGGAAAAACATTTTGCTAACAACACTAATTCCATTGGTTGGTTTTCGCCTTCTTTGTTGACTGATCGCTTCCAAAGCGATCATCCATTTTAAAATTAGCTAGAGGGGCCGCGGTGATGTAGTGGTTAGAATACTAGTCTCTGACCAAGGCAAACGAGGTTAGATTCCCGGCAGAGTCGACCACGGATTTTTGCGTTGTGGGAGTCGTGCCAGACAAGGCCACTGGTTGGGGTTTTCTCGGGATCTCCCGTTTCCCCCTCCCTTGCATTCCGGCACTGCTCCATACTCAGCTCGCTTCACCCTCATCAGCTCTCAAGACCCCGATGTTAAGGCCACCCAAATCTCTTCACTAATCTCTTTATTTACATGTTAGAGGTTGTCTGGAAGATGGCTCATGAAATAACTAGAGAAAAATTTTGGAAGATTGAGATTTTACTGATTCCATAGAGGTATTTGCAGGTAATTTAAGTAATTATGATTCTATTGCGGGATTGTGAATGATAAAAAACTCTGTGGCTATTTCCAATGTGTGCGGGTTGTTGGCGTGTTGACGTAAACATTTCCGTTACAATGTCCAGTAATTGGGACTTTATACAGACATTATTAGCTCAACCGAAATGTACCGTATACAACAGAAATCGGTATCCAGTATGGAAAGTCCCTGACGAGTTGGAAACGTCATTCACTGATGAGAATGTATTCAGTGGTAACAGAACTTACTGTTTTCAGAAAAATTAGCACAGACGCACTTTTGTTGGTCCCGATATATGAAACAATCTTGCGCTGTCGCAAATACACTACCGTACAAATAATAAGCTCGTAGCAACGCCTAACATTACGTATTTATCTTTTAGCTAAATGTAATAAGATAACTAGTACGCACAATGCAAAACATATGCTACCTAGTACAAACCACCGTTCAAACTTACTCACTTCCGCTCAACTACTTACGCAAGAAATAGAACAAAATCACGTGCGTATCTGGGCGAGTACGTCTAAGTTTGCGGTTATGTCACAATACATTGGCTACTAAATCATTGAACGTGGTAATATATTTTAAGACTTCGTAATATTCGTATATCCATTTCGGCATAAAATACTACAGATTTAATTTTCTATGCCTGTATTTAGAATTTTGTTTTTTTAATTTTAATTATTAAACCTGAAGGTCGGCAATATCTGGCCTATTAAAACTATCGAGTATATGCCTATTCCACAGACAGTATAATGAGTTCAGTATTTATACAGACATATAAACCAGCATAAGCGCCAAACCACTATTTATTTTGGTAAAGCTATTTGTTAATGCAGTTTTCTTGTATGGGAAATATTCCAACAAATTTCAAATTTATAAGTTAATATTTTTGGCTGTTTGATGTTTTTATAAGTGTATAAAGACCTTTTTCTTACATGTGCATTATATTTCACAGTGCAATAGCATTCAAACAACCAGTATTTTAAATACAGAACATTAATCAATTTTCAACAAATTTAAAAACTAGGAAAATGTTTTTTAATGAGCTAGAGGATATAGAAATTTTATGACATGAAAATATAATATAGTGTTAATACTTGTTTATCATTCATATGAACNCAAGATTTTGGTTCTATTCATTTAAAAGAAATTGTACAAACACTCGTGGGAACGAATGGAAGGTTTAAAAAAAAATAATGCAAATTGGTTAATTTTTTTGGGAGTTATACGCGTCCGAACAAACGGACACAACATTTTTATAAATACAGATTTTTATCCCCCTACTTCCTTTTGTGAGGCGAGTTGTAGGAAAGGTAATTCAATAGGCTAAATTTAACTTTAAAATTAGAACAATGTTTTGTTTTACTCTAAATTCCAACACGGATACTCATGGCTCAAAGTCATCTTGGTGAAGCAATGCTGGTGTTGGAAACTTTAAAATGTAGTTCAATTTACTGATTGAAAGTGATCTGACGCAAATTGAAATAATGTTACATACAACATTGTCAGTTATCGTATTTAAAATGTAAGAAACATAAAAGAAGTATGATTTTGTCCAACCAGGAACAACACGAACAAAAGAAAACCACGAAGTGACAAATGAGGCAAGATACTGCAAGGAGAACGAGAGATAACAAAGAAATAACCATGGTATGTCTCACTTGAAAGTAGCACGCGTCTATACGCTATAAACGTACAAATCAGCCTGCAAAGCACAGATTATTGAAAATTGCTGAAAATGATTGCCCTGACAATATAAACATTTGTGTGCACAGCTCAGCATACCCATTTATTCGCGTCGCAATTCAAACAAACTGGTCTGAGATAAATAATTATTTCAGTATTCCAAATATAATTGTTTGAGTGGCATTTGTTTCAGTTTAACGATATTTTGTTTGAACAACCAAGTTTCAGTTCCTCCATATAAAAAAAAAGTTCCCAAACCCAAATAATTTATTTAGAACTAATTGATTTGTGCCAAACCAACATTTTGTTTTTTAAGTATGTTAAACACATATTAGGTGTAAGCATACATAAGTTAAAATTTGTCAGCAAGAATTATGTTTAATTAAGTCGGATATATTTTGAACGAAGAATTTATTTGCATGGAAAAACATTTTGCTAACAACACTAATTCCATTGGTTGGTTTTCGCCTTCTTTGTTGACTGATCGCTTCCAAAGCGATCATCCATTTTAAAATTAGCTAGAGGGGCCGCGGTGATGTAGTGGTTAGAATACTAGTCTCTGACCAAGGCAAACGAGGTTAGATTCCCGGCAGAGTCGACCCCGGATTTTTGCGTTGTGGGAGTCGTGCCAGACAAGGCCACTGGTTGGGGTTTTCTCGGGATCTCCCGTTTCCCCCTCCCTTGCATTCCGGCACTGCTCCATACTCAGCTCGCTTCACCCTCATCGGCTCTCAAGACCCCGATGTTAAGGCCACCCAAATCTCTTCACTAATCTCTTTATTTACATGTTAGAGGTTGTCTGGAAGATGGCTCATGAAATAACTAGAGAAAAATTTTGGAAGATTGAGATTTTACTGATTCCATAGAGGTATTTGCAGGTAATTTAAGTAATTATGATTCTATTGCGGGATTGTGAATGATAAAAAACTCTGTGGCTATTTCCAATGTGTGCGGGTTGTTGGCGTGTTGACGTAAACATTTCCGTTACAATGTCCAGTAATTGGGACTTTATACAGACATTAGCTCAACCGAAATGTACCGTATACAACAGAAATCGGTATCCAGTATGGAAAGTCCCTGGCGAGTCGGAAACGTCATTCACTAATGAGAATGTATTCAGTGGTAACAGAACTTACTGTTTTCAGAAAAATTAGCACAGACGCACTTTTGTTGGTCCCGATATATGAAACAATCTTGCGCTGTCGCAAATACACTATCGTACAAATAATAAGCTCGTAGCAACGCCTAACATTATGTATTTATTTTTTAGCTAAATGTAATAAGATAACTAGTACGCACAATGCAAAACATATGCTACCTAGTACAAACCACCGTTCAAACTTACTCACTTCCGCTCAACTACTTACGCAAGAAATAGAACAAAATCACGTGCGTATCTGGGCGAGTACGTCTAAGTTTGCGGTTATGTCACAATACATTGGCTACTAAATCATTGAACGTGGTAATATATTTTAAGACTTCGTAATATTCGTATATCCATTTCGGCATAAAATACTACAGATTTAATTTTCTATGCCTGTATTTAGAATTTTGTTTTTTTATTTTTTATTATTAAACCTGAAGGTCGCCAATATCTGGCCTATTAAAACTATCGAGTATATGCCTATTCCACAGACAGTATAATGAGTTCAGTATTTATACAGACATATAAACCAGCATAAGCGCCAAACCACTATTTATTTTGGCAAAGCTATTTGTTAATGCAGTTTTCTTGTATGGGAAATATTCCAACAAATTCAAANCAAAGCTATTTGTTAATGCAGTTTTCTTGTATGGGAAATATTCCAACAAATTCAAAATTTATAAGTTAATATTTTTCGCTGTTTGATATTTTTATAAGTGTATAAATACATTTTTCTTACATGTGCATTATATTTCACAGTGCAATAGCATTCAAACAACCAGTATTTTAAATACAGAACATTAATCAATTTTCAACAAATTTAAAAACTAGGAAAATGTATTTTTAGTGAGCTAGAGGATATAGAAATTTTATGACATGAAAATATAATATAGTGTTAATACTTGTTTATCATTCATATGAACNTGAGCTAGAGGATATAGAAATTTTATGACATGAAAATATAATATAGTGTTAATACTTGTTTATCATTCATATGAACATTTATTTACTTTTTGTGTTATATTATGTTGTAGTAACTGTTCCATCACTTATAGAGATGTGTAATTTCTGAACGCAACCTGTCGCAGGGCTTGTAAACGGATCGACTGNGTAACTGTTCCATCACTTATAGAGATGTGTAATTTCTGAACGCAACCTGTCGCAGGGCTTGTAAACGGATCGACTCAGCAAGGATATGCGTGAGGAATGACGAACAGTGGACACTCGTCCCAACAAGCATGCTGAAAACACTCACAGGTAGTGCTGAATCCAACCACAGGTATCGGTGAACATGGCCTGCCGGAGGGTTCGTGGATTAAACTGCGTAGATAGGATATGAACGAGGGATGATGAACAGTGGTCATTAAAGTCGTCCCTACAAAAATGTTTAACGCACCAAAAGGTNATTAAACTGCGTAGATAGGATATGAACGAGGGATGATGAACAGTGGTCATTAAAGTCGTCCCTACAAAAATGTTTTACGCACCAAAAGGTAGTGCTGAGTGCAAACACTTGTTATGCTGAATGGAACCACAGGTAGTGCTGAATTCACCCACAGGTAGTTGTGAATGTACCCACAAGTAGTCCTGAATGCACCCACAGGTAGTTATGAATGCACCCACAGGTGGTGCTGAACGAACTCACTGGTAGTTATGAACACACCAACAGGTAGTGCTGAATGCAAACACAGGTAGTTATGAAAGTACCCACAGGTAGTTATGAACGTACCCACAGGTAGATATGAACGCACCCACAGATAGTGCTGAACGAAGCCACAGGTAGTTATGAACGCACCCACAGGTAGATATGAACGCACCCACAGATAGTGCTGAACGAACCCACAGGTAGGTATGAACGTACACACAGGTAGATATGAACGCCCCCACTGGTAGATATGAACGCACCCACAGGTAGTTATGAACTCACCCACAGGTAGTGCTGAATGCACCCACAGGTAGTTATGAACGTACCCACAGGTAGTGCTGAACCAACCCACTTTGCGAAAGCACCCTGGAAGATAGTATTTGAATGAACCCACGCTGAAGCTTGGGGACAGAGGGGGCGGCGCTGTGGCGTTTTTCCCCACGCGGACGTCAGCAGGCGGCTGTGGTATAAGATCTCCGCGCCTCTATGTCGGCCGTCATACGCTCTGTCAGCCTCCTCGCACACACACAGACCAGACATGCCAGTGCCAGTAGCCATGTTCCCGGAGGTGAGACACACCGGCTTCCTGGACAAGAGGCTCTTCAACGAGGTGTCGCAGCGCTACGTCTGTGTGCTGCCAGACAACAACAACTCTCCTGGACTCCTCGCCACCAAGACAATCGCCGCGCACGCCGACGTCGATGGTGAGTTGCATTTCGAGTGAGAAATATTGTAGACCGTCTCAACACTAGGTCTTCAGAGCCCACGGGAGAGGAGTGATATAGAGATGAGAAGGTGAATGAATACAGTAGTGGGCACGGGACTTTGAGGAAAAGTGCAGGCCAAGATAAGGTCTACCACGTTTCCCACCGGGAATCGAACCAGGAAGGCGAGTGATGTATCAGGCCACTTGTTTCCGGTTACCTCATATGTGGCTGAGAATTGTAATGACTTTAATTACGTGGCAATGAAAAGGATAATTTGACTATTCCAGTTGCCTAGCGACTAGATTACCTTAAAACACGAGGGAATTTCAGTGATGTAAAAAGTTATATTTTTGTGTTACCAGTGGAATTCCGGGTACACTACTTCTCGTCGGCAGAGTTGGAGGAGGGCAAAATGGTGCTGATAGTGCACAAGGCTACGGGTGTTTGCCTCACCACGACTGAAGACAACAAACTGGCTCTTTTCTCTCTGGTAAGTTTGTGTTCCGTTGCCCCGATCCACGCTTCTACACAGCGTAGCTGGAGGACAAGCAACCAATCTCTTCTCACGCAATCTCTAGGAGTGTCAATCAGATGCACCACTAGGGTGTTGCAAGATCCAGGGGCATAAAAGCAGAGCTGACTACCATTCAGTTACTTGAGCCGCCGCACGATGGCACCACGGGAAAAAGGAACGATAGTAGATATGCCCTGTGTCTGTTCATGAAACCATTTCCAAAAAACGACGTTCGTTCTTCCAATACAGTTNGAACGATAGTAGATATGCCCTGTGTCTGTTCATGAAACCATTTCCAAAAAACGACGTTCGTTCTTCCAATACAGTTTTTTATTTTTACTGCAGTAATGCATATTTCAGTTAAGGGAGATATTTTTAGAAATAAGGGAACTTAACTATCGCATCTATTATTACTTGGCTCTTGAAAGTTACTCGAATTTCTAACATATTTTAGTTGACACTGAAAGTCCCGCAAATAAGTATAAGCCAATATTTGTTTTAAGGTGTAAATTAATTCCATTTAAAGATTATATTTACATAAAGATTTCAAGAAAAGCAATTATAACTCATTTCAATGTTACAAACAGGAGTTTATGCCATAGCACGGTAAGGAAGGGTCAAAATGTAGCCTGCACACAACTGCAGAAATAACTAAGATTCTCTCTAAGTAAACTCCGTGAGTGAGATCGCCGGGAACGTATTATGAGCAATTTTTTCTTTCGCTGTGTTTACTCTGTTGACATTTGTAAACAAGTAAACAATGATGTTCAGAAATATGAATTAGTTATATATTATCTTATTATATGAACTATTTGTATGCCATTTCGTAATTTTTTGCTTCTTCAGCAATGATGTTATGTCACATTGGCGGGGAACGTATTGTAAAATTAACCTCTTTGGAATGAAGGCCTCTGTGTGTTATATCGTGAAAATCAGTAAATAGGTTTAAGATCACTGAAATCAGTTCTGTTTTCAATGCGAAACACTGGAAATATCGCATTTGTGTAAGTTTAACGAAAAAATTAACCCCAATATAGGTTCCGGACGATGCCGCTGGCCGACGGGTTTTCTCGGGGATCTCCCGTTTCCCCCACCCTTGCATTCCGGTTCTGACTCATACTAACGTAGCTCAACCTTATCGTTTCTCCAGACCTCGCTGTCACGAGGCACCCAAATCACTTAACTCAATTTTCACTCTCCCAATCTGGGCCAAAACAACTATTCCTAACTTTTGTTCATGTTGTCATAAAGAGTGCGTTAATCTTAAATGTTACTTATTCTACTTGCTGATGGAATTACAAAAGGGGAGGGGGAAGGTCGTAAGGCGCTGCTGAGCCGCTGTCAGATGTAGGAAACGAGGGACAGCAGTCCGCTCCAAGGACGAAACTGGCGCAGGAAGTGAGGTTTCCTGGTCGGCGCAATCCTTCGCGTGTCCTGGCTAGTGACGCGAGCCGAGGACGAGCCTTCCAGGAACCGCGCGGTCGTGTTATTGCAACACTTCCGCTGCTCATCTTCTCTCTGCGGCATTCGCAAGGATATCGCTTTATGTGTCACCCACTTCTTCACGGAGGGGAAAACAAATATTTTGTAGGGAAATCACGTTTACAATATACACTTTTTTTATTGTCAAAACAAAATATTTTTTTACTGGCCAGAAAAAATTTGCGGTTGCAACTATTGTCCATTGAAGGTTACTTCCAACTTTTCTTCTTCAAGGATATTCCTCCACCTCGAGCAAACAAAGCTTAAACGAGTCTAGAAAAATACACCAAAGCGACTGTTCACCGCATTCGTGCGCACTCAGAATAAAAAAGTTTGGAATTAGAACTTTTTATACTAGGCATTACAAACACACTTATTTTCTCACTTTTTTATTCGCATAAGTCATGAATGAAGGATTATAATTTATAGATCAACTTTAAGTAATATTTAAATTCAACCAATAATAAGGCACATTTATATTAACATAAGTTTAAAACGCTTGTGATACACGACTTATTTAGGAAATACTCAAACACGTCGTACATGTAGTGATTTTTTTTTAAAGATCATTAGATTAAAAAAGTGTGAAGAAACTGATATAAAACACATAAATAATTTTTTTTTCCACAGCAAAGAAAGAATTAGGCAAGTTGAACACCGATGAAACATTTTGTAACTGCCACAAAATAAATTTTTCTGTGTGAAATCCCCGCAAATTTCTTTCTGTTGACACGTTCTATATTCTCCCGTGAGTAACAAGTAAATTCTGTTTACACTCTAAATCAGAACCGGCGAAATTTTACTCGCATTTAATAAGAGGACATGGAAATCGCAGCCTTTCGCGACCGTTGTCAGCTGAAGAGCGATCCAACATTTCCGCAAAATTTAGGACAACGTTTGAAAAGTGTTTTTTTTTTTAGCTTGACCTCAAAATCACGTTTACACTGACGTGATTGCTCATTTATATTTGATTTTCAATCACAAATAATTATTTAAGGTAGTGTATATATATACTTTTATATATATTTCTATAAGTTATATATACATGCAATAACATTTTTGTATTACTATTAAATCAAAACGTGCATTTATGTGAACAATAAGCTAAGCTTAGTCGCAGCTGCGGGTTTTGATTTTTACTTGACAGAACTGACAGGCGTATCAGTAGAATGATCTGAGTACCAGTTTGAAAGTGGCGAACTTCACATTGCCGCCTGAGCCTTGGCTTCTAAGACGCTATAAATGTAAATTCCAAGTTATATGTCACACTTTTTTTTTGGCGCTCTGCAGTTATTTCATGCGTACTTCTCTTGTTTGCATGTTTGATTGGACAATAGCAAATATGGCAAGCCTTGGATGAGTTTGAGCCGTCGGTGATCAGTTAGCTATCGGGTGCTAGAAATCTGTTTGGTCAACTCAGAGGAACAAGTGGATTGGAATATAGGTGACAAGGAATGAACAGCTCAGAACTTATGAGTGTGAACGAAATGCACAGTATATGCATAACGCGAATTAATAGTGTCTGCAGTCTTTAAATTTACACTTATATCTTCGACAACATTTCATCGCTACATGTACACAACTAATGCACACGAAAATGTGCCAGCGTATCGATTTTGAAAATCGTGGTTTCTTAAAAATATCTTAACTGTCTATATGATTAAGTTATGTTTATTTGCACTACTTATGGTATTTTTTTCATTGTGTCCTTGCAGCACGACGAAAGCGTAGCCTCCAACATCCTGAGAGAAGCAGACCCACAGCAGATCACGAGAGCAGACTCCAAGTTCTTCTACGTACACAGCTCCGGCCTAGGCCGCGATAGTTACGTCATCAAGTCCACCAGAGGTGAGGCGCTTGAATGGTCTTCAAGTAATATTGTATAACAACGTTAATTTTCCTTCCATGTGAATCAAAGGTTTGTTCACTGTGTATTCGCGTACTTTCTACAGCTGTGTCCCCGGTTGGAGCCCCTTTTTGAGCTGTTGGAAATTTGTATTAAAGGGTTTTCTCTGGGTACTCCCATTTCTTCCTCCAACTGCATTTCGCCTCTGCTCTCACCTTATCAACGTTTTAGACTGGTCATATAACTACGTGTGTTCCTCGGGCTAAAAAGCGCCCGCATATTTATTCAAATTTACAATATTTACGTTCCCTTATATTCCGACACTTTTATTGGCTACGCAAACAAATGTGTGTGTATTCACGCAATGCCAGCGTAGTGCTGCTCGCATTATGATCACAAAAATATGCTTATCCTAATGTTAATATTTTTACAACAGCTTATTTTAATTCGTGTTCGGTGTTTTGCGTTCCTCTCTTATATTGTGAGTTTTCTGTGAGAGACAAAATATTTTGAAATGGCTTATTGCAAACTATTCTTTTTGGTCAACCCTTTGCACTGGAACATTTATTACATCTACGTCAACGAGGTAGGGCCACTAAATATCAGTTCAGGCTTAAATAACTGTCTACCCGAAATGAGGTGCAGGAGAATGAAGACTGGAAGAAACGACTGTTCCCACATGAAACCCGCACATTTCAGGGGAATTTTCCCGCAAAAACCCGTTTAGTTGAGTCTGGGATTAGACAGAGACCTTCCGTAGAGGTAAGCCGTTGACTGGATAACGAGCTGACAGTTAAGTCGTCATTCCAGCGAGGTAGCTTAAACTACATTTCATTCAAAGGAAAAAGCTGGATAGACAGGATACAGTAAAGTCAGCAGAAAATAAATTATTTTGACTACCAGTGGTATTTTTAATTGGTTGCCTCTGAAATTTATTTCAGTTGGTTTCTTATCGTGAGTGAAGAGATTTGAGCACCGCCTTTAAAACCCGAGGTCTTCAGCGCCGATGTTCGTAAAGTAAGGTGGAGATAAGAGAGTTAAGGAATGCAATGATTGAGAAAATGGTAAAACCCTGAGAAAACCCACCGAACAACGGCAACATCTACCACATTTCCACTTTCCAAAAACGGAAGTGACGTCGCCGATTATCGAGCCGATTCGCTGTGGTAGGAATATACAAGTCAGATCAATGCACCAGCTTCGTCCGGTTTCGTTTCTTAAACATTAAATTGGTGAATAAGTTTTGTTTGTGATAACTTCAGTCCATCTGTTGACCAATGCGTACGTTCTAGTGAAGAGGCCTCTGTCATAACAAAATTTTAAGTTTCTCGAAATACTACACAAGAGAGTTTGCACAAGGATTGGCACTCACAACTGTTGGGTTCACAGTAAAAGATTAGTTAAAGAATTTATTCTAAACAAACATATATGCAGCTCATAAAAATGTCTCGTGTCTCTTATTTCAGGTGCTGGCGACAACTTGTACTTGTCCATTAGCGACAATGGGGTGGACCTCACTCTGAAGAAACTCACCGGCATGACGTTCATTCCCGAAATGAGATTCATCTTCAGGAAATAATCCCGTCCTTTCACTACCAGTTAATGGTAACTGAACTAAGTCATTAACTTATGAATTATTTATTTTACGTAATAATTTTGTACTTCTCTAAGTTATTTGAAGCTTTTGTGCCATATTTGTTTTAGTGTATGTCACCACTTAGTACGATCACATGACATTTAAGAAATTATAGTAAATATTTGTGTCAAAGTTTTTTAACGAATGCCTGTTGTTGAGATGTTAAATTATTGAATTATTAAGTCGATTCTACATTTTATTCTTTTAATGTACACTTTATGTGCACTTCATTTACCTATTGTGTTTAAGACTGATTTTAAAGTATTTTTTTCCTGTGTTTACCAACAATCTGTCTCGTACAATATTGAGGAGCACGTTGTTCTTGAACGATTTATTTATTGGAATAGAAAGGTGCACAAAATGTATTTGTTTGGTCTTCCAATAAGCATTTTTTTAATGTTTTCTTAGTTTATTTATTTAGAAACAGCTGAAGGAAAGTGAGATTTAATTGTTTACTTTTCTGCTGCCGCAGTTAAGAATTCGTGATGCTATTTCTGTTAATGTTGAAATAATTAATTTTATGGAAATAAAAAAAAATATATGTTATTGAAATATTGTTGAGAGCTACATGTGTGTAAGTCAAGAAATTTAAAATATTACCATAATTTATTTTTTAAATTATTTGTAAATTTTCCGGCAACTTTTAATTTAAAATCTTTTACGAATGTGAATATTGTCATCAATAACAAGAAAATAAAATTAAAATAATTTATTTTTAAATAGTTATTGTTATTTTGGTGTGGTTATTATTCCATGTGCCAGAGACGGTCATCTGATGTACCAGTTCCTATCTTATGAAGTTTATTACACTTTAGACTTTAGACATGCGTATTACCAAATTAATAATTTTAAATTGACACTGTAGAAGTTGTTCCAAGTACGTGAAATTTCAGTCTGAAACGTTGTTTTATTGATTCAGTTTTATTTTATTATAGGCGAGTTAAAAAGGATATCAGTGAATTCCAATTAACTAATTTTCAATGTAATGTATTGAGTTTCTCACTCATTGTCAGTTTATACAGAGAATTATAACTGGATAATATTTCGCAGTTTTTACTTGCTTGAGCTTCAAAATTGATTATTGATTATTTGTTACAACATAGTTTAAGGTTTTGGCTGATTATTCAATGACTCAGATGAAACACTGTGCTTAAAATATTTTGGGAATACACTTATACCTAATATGTAGTTTTTCCTGACAACTTGGCGGGAAATGAAACTAGATGAACTTAAAATATTTACTTGTACACCTACGCCTCTTTATGACACATAACTTCCTGCTAATTTATGTAACGTTATCTGGTGCTCGAGTACTTCTGACGATCACTGCGTGTATTCGCGAGAAGTGAAAAAAAAAAAAATCAGTACTAGGACAGAAAACTGTACTGAGAACATGGAATTTACTGGGAATTTGAAAGACCTGACCAAGTCAGTAAAATCAGACATTGGCAGACAATTCAAGCTATGAGCGTTCTAAAAAAAATATTCCGTAGAAACCTTGCAGAGAACAGTATTTTTCGATATCCTTTGTGGACANTGAGCGTTCTAAAAAAAATATTCCGTAGAAACCTTGCAGAGAACAGTATTTTTCGATATCCTTTGTGGACATTCTTAAAAAAGTAATTTAAAAATATGCACACTGCTGTGAAATTCACAATGCATTCTAAATGCATTAAGTAACGAAACCTTTCGTATAAAATAAATTAGTTCATTAATTCCTTTGTTTCAATTTAGTCAATACCACTGTCGAGTATTCCGAAACTACGAAGTCGCTGAGAATTAAATATATTCTGTAATTACAAATTAATGTATTATATGTATTGGCTTATCGTAATGATTTCATTGTTCGTCAGCAGTGACAGAAGAAGGCATTAGTGCGGTACTCCTCTAAGTAATGGATACATCCACTGACACACTGAAAAAATAAGTGTTTGTTGCGACAACAAACTTTGTCCGCTATTATCTTAGCCACATATTTGTGACTGAATTGTTCTTACGTACAACAAAAATGTGAACTATATTCGATTCTTTGTGTACCTTTTGTAAGAAAACACGGGGAGAATAAATTTACAGGAAAACTAAACGTAATTTAAAAATACGTTAGACAGTGTATATTTTATAGAAAGCAATTTTTTTCACAAAGCGTTCTATTGATACTTTAAGGACCACACTCTGGTATTGCTCGAGGAGTGCTGCTTTCGGAATTTCTTCGGCCCTGAAAACAAGATTTGCACGGATATACAACTTGTTTCTAAAACATGGGGACAAACTTCAGCAGTGTTATCCCTGACGAAAATATTAGACTAAAGTGTAACTACCCTTTTTCTCGTCATTTGATTATTAAAGGAACTGTGCGCAACTGGAAAATCGTCATTTAAATTTCCTTACGCTTTATTGTGGATTGCCTACCAGGTATGCAACACACGTTCTGTCGGACACGAATTATCTCACAAAAGGTTCACTTGAGAGTGTTCCGACAATAGGACATTTTTTGTTAAGTTACACGTGCTGATTAGGACATTACGTTACGAAGTTTGATGTAAACGTAGGGTGCCAATAACCATTTCCAAAAGTTAGAAGAATGATATAACCTATCCCATTTTAGAGGCGTAAGATATCCTTTGTACAAAACACCATTCTCCGCTTTGTTGCTTAATCAAAATTGTTTTCTGCTATATTTACCTAAAAGTATTTTAAAACTCAAATGCCAGGGGCGCATAGCTCACTTAATAATCACTTTAGGGAAAAAGTTGTACTTACACTTTGGTATTATAGTTTAGTTAGGAAATGACTGCCGAAGTTTGTTACCATGTTTAAGAAACACGTGGTAGAGCCATCGTTATTCTAGCGTTTAAAGGATCTTACAAGAACACTACAGTCGAGCGATAACAATTTTGATTACTAAAATATTTCTGTATATTACAACCATTTAAAAGGAAACCGTTGATTAAAAATCGTTTTACGCCATAAAGGACACTTTATTAGGACATAATCGACTGCACACCAGTGAGTACGTGAGTGAAGGGATTTGGGTGGCTGTTAACATCGACGTATTGAGAGACGATGACAATGAAACGAGAGAGTATGGAGCAGAGCCGGAATGAAGGGTCGGGAGAAACGAGAGAACCCAAGAAAACCCTTCGACCAGCGGCATCGTTCGGCACGATTCCCACTTGCTAAAATCCGGAGAGACCATGCCGGAGATTGAAACCAGATAGCCTTTGTGGGAGGCGAGCAGTCTAACCGCTCAGCCACCGTGGCCCCGGGAATACAGTGGCTGATGACCAGCCAGTCATGAACGTTGTACTTTACAGTAAGCGTGTGTGGACCAGTAACAAACACGGTGGCAACTGCAAACCCAGGGACCAACAGAGCCAGTGCTCCTGAGTGACTAACTACTAGCTCGTTTTTAATGACAGTTAATGTGCGTACACTTCAAAGTATTAAACATATATCTGATATTTTTAATTGCGTGATTTCATAGGAACAGAAAAAACCAATTCAAATACCGAGACACAAAGGCAAATCCCAGAAGATTTCCCTCCGTGTGAAAATGCAGGGGCCAAGCAAAGATTCAATTACTCTGAGAGACGTATATGCGAGATAAGGTAACGCGGGAGAAATGGCGTGCTATCCGCTGCAGTACCGCCGGCCTTCACACAGCTCGTACACGCACTCGAAGTCGAGATAAGGAGCAGTAACGCCACTCAAGTGGCTGTGTCCCGTAGGTTATCACAAGTCATGACGTTGTCCTACCGAGATCCGCGGTGACTCATCTTTCACTGCAGTGTTTGACGCTTCAGTTGCGCAACGCTTGTACAACGCAGCAGCGCGTTCCGAAACGACAACCGTCAAATGGTGCGGGGCTGTGACTTTCCAAACAGCTGATCTAGTTTCCGTTGCCTTCGGACCAGCCTTCGTGCCTGGCCAGTAGCATTGCAGTTTCAGAGCATGAAGCACTCCCCGTGTCCAACACTCACAACGAGTTGATGACGGAGCCGGAAATGATTCCTTAAATTAAGTGAAGAGATTTGGACGGCTCTTAACATCGAGGACTTGAGAGCCGACGAGAGTGATTGAGGTGAGTATGGAGCAGCGCCACAATGAAATGGTGGGGAACACGGAAGATTCCAGAAAACCCGCCGACCAACGGCATCGTCCGGCACGATTCTCATAAGCGAAAATCCGGAGTGACCCAGCCGGGGATAGTAACCGGATCGCCTTGGTGGGAGGCGAGCAGGCTAACCGCTCAGCCACAGTGGCCCCGATGCCTTAAACCTGTATTATACGCCCGTCATGATGAAACTCATTCAAAAGACTTTAAAATACCGCGAAGACTTAAACTGTTGGCCATGACAGCGTTTCAATTACTACAAGGTAGCTAAAACAATTTTCAAAACTTTTGCCATGTCAATTCAAGTATTGTTGGCCATTTTTATATCCTAGTACCTAACATATTTTAACATAAGTTTGTGAGAAAACTGAAAGCGCAGAGGTATATACGTACATAGAGTCAGAATAGTTCAGCACAAATTACGGGCTATGCCAGAGTATGGGCTCGAACCACCATCTATTCAAGATTCCTCGCTTCATGAGTGAGACGTCTTAGCAATTCCACCGAGAAATTATCTGGCAATGTACACTGAAGAGCAGAAAAAACTGGCATAGGCGTGCGTATGCAAATAACAGAGGTATGGAACGAATCAGAGTAACGCGATGCGGTCGGCAGCTAGATCGGTTACTGCTGCTACAATGGCAGGTTATCAAGATTTAAGTAGGTTTATCACGGTGATATAGTCGGCGCACGAGAGATGGGACATAGCATCTCCGAGGTAGCGATAACATTTGGATGTTCGCGTACGACCATTTCACGAGTGTACCGTGAATATCGGGAATCCGGTAAAACATCACATCTTCGACATCGCTGCGGCCGGAAAAAGATCGTGAAAGAACGGGACAAACGACGACTGACGAGAATCATGAAACGTGACAGACGTGCAACCCTTTCTCAAACTGGCGTTGATTGGATTTGTGGGCTGCCCTGCAGGATTCATGGTGTGAATTGCCTCCGGCCTACCTTCAGACGTTAGTCGAGTCCATGCCACGTCGTCTTGTGGCACTTCTGCGTGCTCAGGATATTAGGCAGGTGTACCAGTTTTTTTGGCTCTTCAGTTTAGTTTAAAGGCCACTGGAATCTTAAGAATTGGTAATTTAGGATTACTTCCGGTAGACCAATCAGGGACTGGACTACCGAACTTACAGTTAAAATCGGTTTATACAATTTNAATTTAGGATTACTTCCGGTAGACCAATCAGGGACTGGACTACCGAACTTACAGTTAAAATCGGTTTATACAATTTTCTTTTTCGGTATTCGAGGCCGTCACCGCAATGTTCGAAGACAACCCACTAGCCACCTTGGCCAAGAAAGTGGTCCTTGTGATGTAAGATCCTAAACTTAACGTTTATCTAGCAAAGTAGAATGAGGAGGAGAGGGCAGTGCACTGGTCTGCAGAGCGTCTCGGGGCAGGCGCTCCACAAACCAACTTGTTGTTTGTTCTCGTGGTCACACACACGACGCTCGGCCTCAATATCTCGCACGGCGGACGTGTTGTCACGACGGGGGTTGCAGCACANTCGTGGTCACACACACGACGCTCGGCCTCAATATCTCGCACGGCGGACGTGTTGTCACGACGGGGGTTGCAGCACAACCTCCAGGAGAGGGAGAAGGGTACTGTAGTGCAGGAGGGAGATGATTGCCTGTGTTGTCTGGAGGAGGGGCGGAGCCGAGAGAAACCACGGCGGAACTGTCAAGCCCGTAATGAGAGTAGAGGGCTGCTTGCGCCGAGAGCCATATCGCATCGTGCTCTCCGACAACATGGCCGTATTGGAAATAACTCCTGCCGAGAAAGGGAGGATAAGGAATGAAAAGAGAAAATAAGACATGGAGGGGAGTTATTTTTATCTCCAGCGGGAAAGCAAATATGGTGCTTCCCTAACCGAGAAGGAAACAGGAAGATGGGAGGAAGAAACACGAGCACTGTATTGCATGTTTATTAATTTATTTACACTCTCTCTCAGATTTTATGTGAGGTCAAGAAGTAGGCACCACAATTGCAGTTCGGCTTTTAAGAGAATAAACGTTGCGAGATAAAGCTTAAATAGTAAATATCCGATGTAGTGTTAATTGTCTTAACCCCAATAAGTTGATCACGCACGAGGAAGCGTTAGAATGAATTAAACAAGAGAAATGTTGTCAAGCTCATCCATTTTTTCTAGCCAATTTTAGTAACTCAATGGTGACTATATTTAACATGTCGTAAAATCGGTTTGCTCTGCACGCTGANTTTTTCTAGCCAATTTTAGTAACTCAATGGTGACTATATTTAACATGTCGTAAAATCGGTTTGCTCTGCACGCTGAGTTAACTTGGGACATTTCAAAAGGATTTTTGGCACATAAGAGAGCCCTGAATGAAAATGTGCAGTTTCATGGTGTTGGCTGCTGCCAATAATCTATTATGCATAATGTTTTACATTACTCATATCTGTCGTATGTGTGATCACACGAAATTTCAAAGTTTCCCATGTAACTCCACTTACCAAGTAAACCANTTACTCATATCTGTCGTATGTGTGATCACACGAAATTTCAAAGTTTCCCATGTAACTCCACTTACCAAGTAAACCAACTTGACGTCATTTCAGTTATGTAATTTACATTTAATTATATAAAAAAATTACTGTACCGTGAATTTTTATAAACAATATTACTAACTTAATGCAAAATAAGTAATAATATAATTTATTATATATAGTAGGACACACATAATATCCTGTGGAGCCGGACCACGTGTGAAGGTCAAGCTGTGGTGGAATAAGCACGGAAAGATGGGAGTACCACTAGAAAACCCTATTGTCCACATAAATTCCTATTAGTTCTTAGCCGTAAGGCTAAGAACTATCCTTGGATTATAGGATGTAGCCACGCACCAATGACTTTGACTGTAGCGGACTAGCTTCTAAACTTTAGTCATCCGTGAGCGATTATGAAATGTAATTCTCAGGAAATATTTCTCGGTTACATATTATTTGCATTATTATCATCGTTGTTATAACGATGTATTTTTTGCAGAACATAACTGAAAAATAACACCGCAGATGATAATATTTCGTTACATTTCTTTAATAAATATTTTCATTATGAAAACAAATAACTGATATATTTCCGGCAAATAATTTAATTTCAATTTTAAATCTCCTCTTAGAGAGAGAAAGAGAGCAATTTTAAGCGTGCGTACACACAAAGCCCGTTTCAGGTTTGGAGGAAGACTCATTGCATTAACGCTATATTTTACAGCGAACTAATCAACACTTATAAACCTTCGAATTGTTCGAGGATCGGATAGCAGATGATCCTTTGTAACGGCGTTCTTGCAACAGTAGTCGATTTTGAAACTGGATACTTGAAGATAGTGAAAAAGAACTTGTTTTGATGCAATGGAAATTGACTGAATTTAAGTTACGCACCTCTTCTTAACAACATTAATATTACTTAAAGGAATGATAAAACATCTTTCAAGTTACTTGTCAAGGTTTATGTAATATTTGGTTGATAGTTTTACGTTCAACGGTTCGTCTTTATTTTGTAACGACTATGTAGGCGAATTAGAAATATTAATATAAGTAAGATCAATATTTCAAAAATTTAATTTTTTTCTTTCGATCAATGATTTAAGTGACTGATCAAATCCAGAAATGCAGTACTGACAATTTCGCTACTAACATAACGGTAATAATGTTCAGGTCCTAAAGCAAAAACATTATTGCAACCTTAATAACTTATCATGTTTTAGGTTTGGAAGTTCAGAAATTTAGTTTAAAAATCATTAAAGTCACTATTACCGTTAGTTGTATCATGAAAAAAGTAATTTTCAGTGATAAATTTCACAAGTATGTCTGGTTACTGCAAATATACTTATTAACATGCCAGTGTTATGTATTGATTTTAAATACTCTACTTAATAAAAGCAAAGAAATACGAATTTTGTTATTATGTATTCAAATGAACGCCACTTTGAATGCCACATTCTTCTCCTATGATTCAGCAGTCATTTTTTAAATATTGATATCATTCTCGTATAGTCATATTTTCATTTTTTCAAACAATTGAGGCAAATGAACATTAGGAAAAAAAATTTTATACAGTGGATTCTGTACATGTATTTTACAAATTTCTGAGTGAGTTAAGGCCAGCTTTCCTGTTAAAAATATATTTGAAACACAGAAAATGCGCAATTTAATGGAGGAAAACGAAGTTTTACTTGTCTATAATAAGTATTTCGTTTGGACTACGCACAAAAGTTTTAAATGATGCCATTCATAGTCTTGGGTATGCTATCATATACAGAGTGTCACCTGATTGTTGGGGCATACTTCTAAAGGTGACAGGTAACGTAATGAGGAACAACTTTTGTCAGAGAACGGACGCCCGGAGACGCTCCGTTGAATCGCCAGGCGTCGCTGTAAATAGTTTCACGCTCCTGGGAAATAGGCATTCCGCGACGCGCGTTTCTCAAGGCTGCTGGAGATCACGCAGTCCTTTGTTGGTAGTGAACGTGGGGACTGGTTGCAGAGCTTCGCCTCTCTCTCTCTCGAAGAGGTAGGCGTTGTCTAAAGCACTGAGAGCCGCGCTCGACTGAATGTTCTGAGTGCAGTTTGTAACGACCTTCCGTCACGACGTTTCACTACGCAGACCTGCGTCGATGTCGCTGCACGAGTCTAAACATTTGTGTGTCGCCCGCCGTGACTTCCGTTCGTAGACCTGCTGGCGAGGCCGAGAACTGGCGATGGGGCCGGCTGCCGTTACTTATATAGCCAAAGGCTTTTCAGGATGGCTTCTGGCTCACGACGCCGTAGTTATATTCACCGTGACTTCATTTCGTACACCGTACACCTGACTAATCATGGACGTCTATCTATCGTTAGAACTGGCGGAAGCGCACGTGCTGTGACGGTGAAGCTGGAGGCTGCGTGTGCGTAGCAGTGCGTCTTTATCAGGCACGCTTCCCTAGCAGACGACAGCCACACCACGCACTGTTCCAGAGGCCACATCAGTAAACGCGCGAGTACAGGACCTTCCTTCCAACCCGCGAGGGCGTCAGGGTACGAGGTGTTCGAAGGCCAAATTTTCAAGAGAAATTACTGGACAGAGCTGAGGCGAGTCCGTGCACAAGCTCACGTGCGATCGCTCACGATATGAACGCCAACCGCACCTCCGCGTGGAATGTGCTCCGCCAGCACACACTACATCCACTCCACGTGAAACAGACACAGACACTTGGACTTCGAGCCTCGCATGTGGCTCGCACAGTGTTTTATGCAGCAGTGCATACCCGAGTCAGAGTTTGCGTCGAGTTTGTTGTTTACAGGCGAATGTTGTTTCACAAGATGTGGGTATTTCAATACCCCTCAACAGCCACGTGTTGGGAGGAGAAAATACATTTGCAGTGGTGGCAACATATCAACATCAATTTGCGTTAGACTTTTGGGCTGGCGTCGCCCACGAACAGGTTATTCGACCCTTTATTCTTCCATCATTTTTAGACGGCCAGGCATATCACAACTCTCTGTTAAACCAGATNAATTTTCAAGAGAAATTACTGGACAGAGCTGAGGCGAGTCCGTGCACAAGCTCACGTGCGATCGCTCACGATATGAACGCCAACCGCACCTCCGCGTGGAATGTGCTCCGCCAGCACACACTACATCCACTCCACGTGAAACAGACACAGACACTTGGACTTCGAGCCTCGCATGTGGCTCGCACAGTGGTTTATGCAGCAGTGCATATCCGAGTCAGAGTTTGCGTCGAGTTTGTTGTTTACAGGCGAATGTTGTTTCACAAGATGTGGGTATTTCAATACCCCTCAACAGCCACGTGTTGGGAGGAGAAAATACATTTGCAGTGGTGGCAACATATCAACATCAATTTGCGTTAGACTTTTGGGCTAGCGTCGCCCACAAACAGGTTATTCGACCCTTTATTCTTCCATCATTTTTAGACGGCCAGGCATATCACAACTCTCTGTTAAACCAGATNAACAGGTTATTCGACCCTTTATTCTTCCATCATTTTTAGACGGCCAGGCATATCACAACTCTCTGTTAAACCAGATACCCTAGCTGCTAGAATATGTGCAGCTTAACATACGAGTCAACATGTGGTTTCAATATGATGGCGCCCCATCGCATTTCCACCGTCATGTTCGCCAACACCTCATCGACACGTTTGCTGTTACTTGGACTTTGAGGTTAGACTCTGTGCCGTGGCTGCCACGGTCACACGAACTCACGTCAAACTACTTCTTTCTGTGAGATCCCATCAAGTGTTATGTGCAACGCCTGTGCAGAACCGCGACGTTTTCGTAGAATGAATACAGGCGGCGTGCAATGTGGTTCAATACACTCCTGGCGTCTTCGAGAGGGTCCGCCAGGCAATAAATCGGCGTTTTAACGTCTGCAATCAAGTGGAGAGCGGCCTTTTTGAGCACATGCTTTAGGTTAACGCATGGAAATGTGTAACAGGCAGTACTGCAACCTACAAACCTGTAGATACGTATTATTACGGCCGACATTCTACAGGCCTACGTCAAGTACCACTGTTTCCTGGGAGGTAGGCAACCTGTGCCTGTTGTGTATCACGCTAACTGCAAGCATACCAGGCGTAATAACGTGTTGTGCAAAGACGCCTAGCGCCTAGACAGGGCGTCTCCGGACATCCGTTCTCTGACAAAAGTTGTTCCTTATTACATGAACTTTCACCCACAGAAGTTTGTCGCAATGATCCTGTGACATTTTACATTCTAACTTTTAGTACATATCTAACCGAAACACGCCTTCAGTCACAATCATTCACAATAAATTCATGTTACTTAAATAAAAGTACTGCTTCTTGCTTCTGAAACATTGTTTTTTGTATATATTTCTTAAATTTTATACCATAACATCACACACTTTCCCGTCTTGCTGACACTGATATTTCAGGCGAGGCAACGATGTCAGCGATTGTTTCGTTTTATAGTCACCTATACAAGATTTAAAAAATTGGTCGGCATGTTGTTTCTAATATAAAAATGTTCGTGGAGCTTCATGGTTTCGCAGTTGTTATAAAATGCTGAGGAAAGTTTTAATTTTGCAGGACGGTCAGTTTTCTTCTGGCAAGTACATTCAAATGTCAATATAAAAAATATTCTTCATAGTGTTTTTAACATGTTTTCTTTACCATAGCTGCTTTATAATTTTCTCCTCTTAATTTTTTTTCCCACAACTGATCTCCTTTTTACACCCTTTAGAATAAACTGAAAGATAAGAAAATAGGGTAAAAAGTGATGACATTCATTGCACGAATCTAATAAAAACCAATTATTATTTAAATTATTTAACAAAACATTTAACTAACTGTAAAAAGGATTACGTTCTTCTTTTCTTATTTCAAATCGCACCCGGATGCTTTTCAATATCAATTAATTTAAAACATATTAAAATTTCACTACCAATTTAAAACTCAACTCTTTTTAGAAAATACATTACAAAGGCACGAGCAGAAGTCATTTTATCAGTTTGCTTGAGTAAAACCCTTTTAGAGAGAAAATACTTTGTTACCAGTGATGGTCTCTATACCAATCTGATTAATGTATTAGAAGGTAGGGTCCGGCGAACTATGTGTCATACGAAAAAAAATGTACAGTTCTCGAAGCCCACTAATCGGATCACCAGAAACACCCCAAAAATATATATTTATGTACACTTTTATCCTGTATGAGTATTAGAAAGGATGCCACATAAAAAGCTCCGAACCTATGGTTATAAGTGTTATGATAAACTTAGCCATAAATATTAAAACAAATCACTTTTCTAACAAACTGCGTTATTATATAGAAGTGGTGTAAAAAGCGTTATATTCGTACAACAAATTATTGCAATTATATCTGTGCAAATTGATATTTCATTTAATGACTCTCTACAATTGTAAGTATTAATGAAAAATCATATGTATTCAGTGTGATTTAATGTTTTCAGAGCGTTGCCAACTGGGTGGATATTTCACCACATTTGATGGGTTTTTATTTCATAACTTGTGGACAGAATTGTTATCTGGGGGTCAGTGAATAATATAAGGGATGTTTTTAAAAGNGGGTTTTTATTTCATAACTTGTGGACAGAATTGTTATCTGGGGGTCAGTGAATAATATAAGGGATGTTTTTAAAAGGTCAGTGGCGTATAACAGACAGTTCACTGTAAAGTAAAACATGTACCTAGAGTGTGCAAATATTATATTAAAATGTGTCATTTTTCACGCGATAAATGTTTTAAGCGTATATCTGTAATAGTTATATATGAATTAGTGTCACCTTGTTATTGTGCTTATTTCTTACGTTGTCATTGCTCTTTCTGTTTTTTTGGTAACTACGTAATATCCTAATTTTAATGTGTAAAAATATCAAGTTTATAAAAATTAAATAATCTCTAATCCAAGTTGAATTTTAAGATTGGGTACTGTTATTACTATAAATGAGATGAAATATGTTTTCATGACCTACTCGGTTTTGGTGAATTTTCACTTGTGGCCTTGGAAAGCTACTGTCTAAATGTTGCCTACACTGGTGTTTCATAAAGGACTACATAATGTGTTCTAGGAAAGCTCAGAATTCCTATTTAATTTGGTTATTTAATAAGTTGAATGCAATAAGTTCGTATTAATTTTATTAAAAAATTACAAATTGTTTTTCGCACACATACACCCACATAGACACTTCTCCAAAATCACATCCCGCAAAGTGAGAGACTTGCTGTATGACGTCATCCAAACTTTCAAGCCAGTAGGAGGCCGGTGAGTTCTAGGTGTGAAGTATAAAAATGCCTCATTGTGTGATAGAAAATCAAAACACATAATCTTTCTGCACGCTACACAAACAAGGTGATTTTAAGTGGCGTAATTCTAGAGAAAAGTGTTTATCCCTTAATTAAATGTACTGAAACGGTTCATATGGAACAAACTAAACCGACGTGCGTGCATTATAGACATGCACACTCGCGAATGTTTTAATATTTCAGCAATACTAAGATTTTCACAGAAAATAA
Organism: Clitarchus hookeri; assembly: GCA_002778355.1. Classification (NCBI taxonomy): domain Eukaryota; kingdom Metazoa; phylum Arthropoda; class Insecta; order Phasmatodea; family Phasmatidae; genus Clitarchus; species Clitarchus hookeri. The sequence goes on from NQII01001813.1 coordinate 321,553, forward strand.
TGTCTGCGAATGTCACAATGCTATGGAAAATCAGCTGGATTTGAAAATTGTGAGGCGAATTTTTATCATATTTTTAAGTGAAACCACCAGACCTTTTTATTAGTAAAATGAAGGGAATATTATGTAATAATTGAGTAGGAAACGTTACAATAAATGCAAGTTTGTAGAGNTTTTTATTAGTAAAATGAAGGGAATATTATGTAATAATTGAGTAGGAAACGTTACAATAAATGCAAGTTTGTAGAGATCAGCAAACATAAGTGTCCTTTAAAGAGAACAATTTACATAAATGTATTAAAGTATTAAGGTTTATATTACTAAAACCATTGATAAATTACTAAATTAATTAGTTTTCCTTCAATAAAAAATTCATAAAAAATTTATTTTAAAAATTTTAACTTAAAACTAAGCATTATTTAGTAAAGATGTTAGGAAAGCCAATTCCTTGTAACAGCCAGAAAAAAAATTCAGTGTTTCAATGATAACGTTTTGTTAAAATAAGTTTAAATAGAAATTAAGACGAATAGAAAAGTTAAAATTTCATTATATATTTGGGCCTGCAATTAATATTAAAAGACTACGAGGATGACGGCAGTGGCGGCGTGATTTCCCATGATGAGATTTACATTGCTGTACAACCTCCGTTTAATTCAGTATAATATCTTACAGAGGAAGATTGTGGGCATTAAAAAATTATATCTGTAAACACCTCACTGGCCCTAAGCTAAGATTTGAAGCTAAGATAGGTTCTATCTGGTTACAACAGTGGAATAGGAGGTGTTAACCGAAGTGAGATAACGTAACTTTAAAGTATATAAGCATTTGCGGGAAGAAATGGTACATTCTCCTTTTTACACACGTAGCAGATTTTGCGAAACAAAATACTAGGCAACAGCACAACATGAACAATGACAAGTTTGGTGAATTTGTCGGTTCGGGAAAGAAATGTTTTGCTCTACTGGAAACAAACCAACGTCCTTATGGATGCAAGCTGAGTTGAGTATCAAACTTTGAAAATGATTCCGACCCAAGAAGTGATATTTTAAAACACAATTATCTTTATTGGCATAACAATCACATTAACTCATAACATTTTATACACACGCCCAATTCAAATAATATGACCACCACATAACCCAACCATTACATTCCAATAATATGTCGCACTACCATTCTTTTCAAAAGTACGACGACAAGTTGTTATCGACGAAGGTCTCGCACATCTATCGGTAGATCGTGCGACAGATCTTGACGAGCAACTGCTGNGACAAGTTGTTATCGACGAAGGTCTCGCACATCTATCGGTAGATCGTGCGACAGATCTTGACGAGCAACTGCTGAGATGGTTAGCAAGTTCGCCAGGCCCTACCTGAATTTCCTGTCGGGCTACGTGAAAGGCAATGTTTATTTGCCCCAGTTGACGGAGACGCTGGAGGAATTGAGACAACACACAGTTAGATGCAATCTTTGTACAGAACGTGCCGTAAGAAGTCCAGTGTCGAAATGATATTCTACGACACTCGATGTGCACATATAGAACTTTTTATCGTGCCAATTTAAATGGTGCAGACTGTCATAGAGTCGTTCACGTAGTTGTATTAAAAAAGTGTCTTAATTGGTCATTGGTCATTAAATAATTTTAATATATCTTCTATTAATTTCATGTCAAAACATAAGTATTAAAAAATGTTTGGTGTTTACTTAAACTGGTGGTTATATACTTTTTATTTGGGCACATTAGAAAACTGATAGTAAAATAAGAATTTATTTGTTTTGTAACAATTTAATTTCACAGAGCCTCAGATTTAAGCGATGATGACCTGGTTGTTGGACGCAAATCCATTTAAAGTAAAATATTTTCACGGTACTACAGAGCACATAGCACGTAGAGAGGAGAAAATACGTATCATCAATTCACGGTTACTTCACACTTTTCCGAAGCTCTGCTATAGTTCTACTTCCAGAATATTCTTCTGCCTCGTGCAAACCAGGCTTTACTAAGTATAGGGAATTACGCCAACGACAACCCACCGAATTTGTGCGTACTCAGTTGTACCCAAACACGTGTCTTCTCACTATTTCTATTCATATTTACAGTAAATTAAATACTAGGATTTAGAAATAAAATACAGCTAAAACTTTAATTTAACGAAAATAAGGTGCTGTCATGTAAAAAAAGGTATCAAATGCTTGTGATACATGTCATATTAGGGTAATAACTAAATACCTCATAAATGGGGTGATTTTTAAAAGGTTTTTTTCAAAAATTATATAGAAACTGCAAATAGACTATAGAGTTCTTGCAAGAACTCAACTTACGGAGGACTGACAACAAGTGCAACATCATGCATGAGTTATGATATTGTGTATACAAGAATTATACTTATTTCTCTTATACATATGTGAAGCAAGTGAAGTAAAAAAGTGAACACATTTCTCGTAACGTACTAAAAAATTTTAATAAAAAAATGTTTTATCAGTATTTATTTTTCGCTGATAGAATTTTATTATGAAATTGTGCGAAATATTTCCCGTTATGTTTTAACATATTTTATGAAGCATACTTCAAACGTAAGCAATTTCAATACTTTCTAACGAATGAGGATCTTAGGTATAACCTTAACACTTCAATATTTCCTGAAATTACAGTTTTCTACGTTATCATTTACATTTTTAACGACCATATATTTGTTACCACGTATATGTAAAATGAAAATGTAGAAAATTGGTAATAGTATTTTGCTCCATAATTTATGGTGAGACATTGATAAGCAAGAAAGTGGGTGGCTTAAAATGTTGAAATTAGTTACGTTTTTTCGACTACACTATGTTCTAATGAAATAAAACGTGTATTATTTCACACTACACTGTTTGTTTCTGAATTGTCAATTGCAAACAAGTTTTGAAATGCATTGTTTTTGCTGTGGAACATTTTTGGATGAATTTTATTCTCCGTAAGTCAAAATAATTATCAATTCGTTTAGTTACATAATTTTTAAAACCAAATTTACGTCTCCGGTGTAACGTTATTGAAAGAATTCGGCGACATCTATATAGTGTAACGTAAAAAGTATCTCATATTTTGCATGCTTTTTATACTACCGAAATGTAAAAGCATAGAGTACCGCCACTGGAATTATATTTAGAAACTCTCACAGAGAGATGGTGCACCACAGAGAGAAATAAAGTAAATGAGAAAGTTCTTCTGTCGATTTCCTTCCCGATAAATAGACAACGTTAACATATTTTCCACGCTGTTTCACTTTTGAATCATATATTGGGATACGTTTCCTTGTGTTTATGCACAATAAACTGGTGAAATTGAACTCGAGCAAAGTAAATACTGTTTTCAGTTTCGTGAGGATAATGTCAACGCATGAAACACAAGCAGTCAAATTACGTTATAGCAAATACGGTGTTGGGTACAGGTTTGTCATAGAAATCTATCTTAAACATGTGCTGAACACAAATTTTAATAACTGAAGTTGTATATATATATATATATATATATATATATATGTGTATGTTTATATATATTTTGAGGATAAATATTAGGCTGTTTAAGGATAATTGAGTTGTTTTGAAATCAACTTTCAAACAGCGACTGGCTTGCACCTCAGAAAAGTTGGTAACGAGGCATCGAAAGTAGTTCCATTTTTAAATGTTTAGTTAGAAATGTTAGACAAACATTAAAAAATTCTGACATAATTTCTTGCAATATGATTTGTTTTGCTTGTGAATCTAAGATTAAGAAAATTTGTAAAATATTTACTTTCCTAATAATTTTACAATTTCACTTGACTGATGTATGTTAATTTTATATATTGCGGAAGAAAACACAATATCCACACAAGTAGATCTCAAGCAGTGCTTTCTAAAAGTTATCCGATTGCCATGAACTGCCTATACAACTCATTGTCACTGCGATACTCGATCGAAAAAAAAATATCGCACATGAAAACGTAGCCAAATATAGTTTCGTGTACCGGTTACCTCAGTTAAAAATTTATATTCGCCTGTATAATTTCACTACTTGCTTAACATGACCGTAGATGCAAACTTTATGTTTTGGGATGTCACGATCAGTGAGCTATATATTTATTCTAAGGCTCTTACACGAGCAAATACCAGACTTCTCTCGAATTCTGGCCCAATAACGAATAAAATGGACAACGGGCCCATGCGCTTAATTTTCTCGAACGGGAATAGTCATATTAGGTAAATGGTGTTCAATAAATTGCCGATAGGAGCACGAGTTAGGCAACGATTGTTGATCATGGGATTATATACACGCAAACGTGTTCTTGTAAAACATAAAAATTCAAAACCGGTTTCTTGATTCACCCGGGTAAATATTCGAAGTAAGTTTCTCATATGTTACTTTTTTTTAAACATGAAAAACCAACTTTTAAATTCACAAGTATTTCGTAAGATTNTGTAAAACATAAAAATTCAAAACCGGTTTCTTGATTCACCCGGGTAAATATTCGAAGTAAGTTTCTCATATGTTACCATTTTTTAAACATGAAAAACCAACTTTTAAATTCACAAGTATTTCGTAAGATTCTTTTCGACTTTTTTTTCCGAGAGATAAATCTGTGACATATTTTCAGCATTTACCTTAAACGGTAAAAAAAAAATGACATCACGTCATAGAGCTTTCCCCACTTCCCCCACGCCTACAAAACACACCACTCTCGTCCCAGTGATGAGTGGAGGGGATCAGGAAGCGATGTTGTAATGATTAATGTTGAGGCACTGTAACGTTTGGATTTCAAGTATTCGTTCCTATCGACACAGTTTTTTTGAGCATGATGCCTTTGCAGAAACTACCATTCTTCGTGAATTAATATGCCATTGCGGAATCCATACTGGAACCAACTAAATTATAGCCTCTGATGTTGGTAACAACTGTAACGTTGTGGTAGATAATGAAGTCGACTACGCGCAGAAATACAATTATTTAGACAGCTACAAAACTGACACCTTGAAACGGTTTTCCCGTCTTGCATTCGCTATTTTTCCCAAAATTTCACTTCATGACTTTATCATGAATGTATCAATCATGTCGAAGTAGAAGAAACTGACGGATCACAGCTCGTAACAAGAACTACTATCATCTACGCCGTTACAGTGCGTTATACGAAGACGTTGGAAATTTATTTGCAGTAATTACGTTCTAATTTCAGTACATAAAAATAAACATACGATATAATAAACAATTCCTCTGGAAGGAGAGTAATTTCATTTATTAATACCTAGTTATTTTTCATCGTAATATATAAATACTTCGAAAACAGGCAATTTTTTGTTATAGTTATTTCTGCTTATATATAATTGATTTAAAATAAATAATTAATTTTTACACACTACATGTTATAGTAAAACTATTGTGTATGAACATTATTTTAGCTGTAACGCATTTACAAACTAACCAAAGGGGGATTACACGTATTTTTTTCTACCTTAACTATACGTAGTTTTAAATATTAGGGACTCTGGAAATGTTTCGCAGTTCGTGATTACACGAACATAAAATGAAAAGCTCTATTTGAATTTCCTAATATAATTCAGTGTGGTTTATCTTATTGTCTATGTATATGAATTAACAAAACCACTACGTACAATAATATACGGCCGAGTATTTAGTTTTCCAACACAAAATTGTTGATTGTTTTTCGAATAATAATCTATAGAAATCACAGTATGCAGTATACATGCAAAATAATTATTTAACATATATAAAATTTTATTAAATGTAGTTGTAAAATAACGAAACTTAAAAACATTCTAAACTTAAACACAGATTTCGTTATCACGCAAGTTTCTGTGTAAATTTATTTTTAAAAACTGTTTTCTTCTAGATGTAATATTAAGTTCTCATTGTGTTGTATACACAATAAATTTGTTCATTTTAAATTTTTTATATTTTGGAGTGTGTATTGATTTGAAGTTTATATTTTTAATTCAAATATATGGTTGACAAACCTATTCCCCTCAGAGTGTATCAATTAGTTCTTATTAATTCCTTGATAATGTGTTTCGGGAATTCGTACGCTGAGGTTCCTTTCAGTTGCATTTTAATAATATTATTTACTGTTAATAATTTTATACGTTTCGAACTTTCTCGTCCCCTAGTACTTTTGTGCCTTTACTTGAATTCCTAAAGAAGAATAAACCTGCTGGCTTGGTAAAATTAATTAGTCACAGGGGAAAAAAGTCTCAAAACCTCTGGATGGAGANAAGAAGAATAAACCTGCTGGCTTGGTAAAATTAATTAGTCACAGGGGAAAAAAGTCTCAAAACCTCTGGATGGAGACAAAAAAAAGATTGTATATTTTTATAAATTTAATTGAAATCGTAAGAAAGAAATACGTTTCTTAACAAATTCTGCAAATTTTAAATTAAGAAACATTCCCCTGAAGCATGAAAGCATGATGTAATTTAATTACATTTCCGTTTTTAGAATATTATGTATTAATAAAAACGCTAACTTGATTGAGTTTATATATTAAAAATACTGAATAGCACAGATGGCAGTTGAATACGAGAAAGTATTTTTTGAAGTCCATCTTTTAATGATTTTAATCGCTTACAAAAGGACAGTTAAAAAAAAACTGTAATTTTAAAGCGGGACTTAAATGACGATAAACTCATTAGTACAGTCGCATTAATTTTCAAAGTCGACGACTTCAGTAGTTTGAACTTACCTAAAACGAAATATAATTTCCGTGTTTAAATATATTAATATGGGGAGTTTTTCAAGGTTATCATAAACCAGAAACATAAAGACCATAACATAATTAAATTTATATATATGATTACAAGAAGGAACGTCTTACGTTAGTACATATGATTATCTGCCCTGGTAATCTAAGAAAACTAATACAGTCATTGAATTCATAACTAAGGATTGAAATCATTTGTCAAAAAAGAAATTTCGTAGGTTGACTTAAATATTCCTACTCGTTTCTAGGATAAAAAAAATGAAACATCACCGCAGTGTATTTACGTTGTGGCAGTGAGATTTTTTATGCTACTCTATATTGGATTACGTGATTCGTAATCTAAATAATTTTTAGTGTTAAAGAGCTCTTGTTCTTCGCACTCCGCACAAGAGGAACTTCATGTTGATTTGACAGTATATCAATTTAACCATGGAGGAAATCCCGCAAAGTAAAATAAGAAATTAAATTGTGTACCTAAAAAAAAAAATCTGGATTTATGGGGAAATAGTCAGTTCGTGAGATGGGCAACGGCAGCAAATTTCAAGATATTTCTGAAAGATTGCGTGCAGGAGAAAAAATCCAGAATATTAATTACTACATATCAAATTTTTTAGAAGCTGGAGAAAGGATAGAAGGCTACTTCATCGACGTGGAAATGTTTGTTGTGATATGTTATATTAGTTTGACTTTATGAGCAGAAAAACTCTCCATTATGTTTATTGATAGTTCTTCACGGGGTCCGGGGGCCACGGAGGGTGGACGGTTAGCTTACTTTTTAGTACATTTTTGACTATATAGTACATCCAAACAATTGGTTTGGTAAATACAAACATTATCAATATCATGGTAGTGTAAATGAATATGCCTGAATTCAAAATTAGATTGGACTTCCATTACCTAAAGTGCCAACGAGAAATGAGATGAGGGGGGTAGGGTGGTGGAGGGTGGGGAATATATATGACAAACTAAATATTTGGCTGAAAAACGAATTTATAGAAAAAATTCACATTAATAGAACAAGAGACAACTACCCAGTTGGAAAATGAGAGACAANCTGAAAAACGAATTTATAGAAAAAATTCACATTAATAGAACAAGAGACAACTACCCAGTTGGAAAATGAGAGACAAAGAAACAATAAGGAAGACGAAAACCACCAAAACTACAAGCGAAATTCANCACATTAATAGAACAAGAGACAACTACCCAGTTGGAAAATGAGAGACACAGAAACAATAAGGAAGACGAAAACCACCAAAACTACAAGCGAAATTAAGCAGTAAATCGCAACTTATGAAACGTGGGAAATAAGACTGCATGCTAAAAGAGGTTTATAAAAGGATCAACAATTTTGTAATGATTCAGTACGATTGCGAACGACACAAAAGCAACAAAGACAACTCAAATGTGTTCAGGCGACAGAAACAGATATTACGTACGAAACACGAATGAGCAGCAAATCACCAAAAAATATAAATGTAAACAAAATTGTGATGATCCACTTCGATAACGAACAACACAAAACAACAAAGATAGCAGAAGTGTAACAAGACGAAAGCAGTCGGATATACATACAGGAGGGATTCTCAAGCATTGTACTTCTGTATTTTTACGCAGCGCTCTTATCTGGAGGACTTTCCGCCACTACGACCACCCAATCGGCGGGGAAGAGGGATCACGCCATCTCATCGCAGCTTAGCATCCGATTTGACCAGAACCAAGGCCTGATTCACAAGTACAGCAGAGTGAGCGCCCTACCACAAGGTCCAGAGACCCTCGCACTCCTACCAAGCGTGTGGTCTGGCTGGAGTTCTATCCATACCCCTAGTGTCTCCAGGACACAACCGGAGCGGGTTGCCACTCACCGCCTCGTCTTTCTTTGAGAGGGGGAATCTCTCCAGACCTCCTCCAGCATACGGAGTTAACCACTGCCAGCACGAGTTCAACCTCTAGTGATCGGCACACCGGAGAAGACCTCCGGTGGGGCCAACCCGATCAGACCGTGCTCCCTCTTATTTTCCATGGCACTAGTGGGTTTTCAGGTACCGACCGCTCAACCTATGGCGAGCACCAGGCGAACAGAGGCAGCGCCTTCCACCCGTTAGCGCACAAGGGGGTGAGCCCAGCTCACCCCTCCAACACCCTCAGGTTGTGGCTGAGGACACTTTAAAGCCTCACCGGGCATAAGCCTTACACCCATCACAGGCTGGATGCTCGCCCAGCAATCCAACCACTGAACCAACCCGCCCACCAGATGGCAGAGAGTGAACGACACATGTGGAATGAGAGACAACCTCAGATCCACCATAGCACGCAGGATTGAGAGAATCTGCCCTTGCTCTGAAATTGAAGATTTCTGTCCTTATCAAACTCCGAGGTTCTTCTATATTTTCATCATTGCCTCCAAATCCATCAACCATAAAAGCAGCCAGACGGAGGAGCTGTCAACGGCCACTGACCATTACCAAACTTCTGAATTTCTTCACCATGAAATTCTAGTATTTGGCCCCAACGGTCTGCATGCCAAGAGGTCCAACACCCCACCAAGTGGTCGGGCCTAGGTAACAACTGTCTGCCCAAGCCATCACGGCAGATATCCCTTACCAGCCACGAGGAAACTGGTTCCCGTAGGGATACGGGTGGCGGAGACCAATCTCCGTTACCCAGGGGTGGCAGAAGGAGTCTTGCATCACCATGACGGGAGAGAGGTTATAAGAGATGCGTCATCCACTGTTTCAAGGGTCAAATGCGGTATCTGGGTTCGGCTACTATACCATGGTACTGCCACACCACCTCAAACGCCCTAAAACGTTTCTCCCCTAGGAGTCACTGATCCATATCCCTCAGTTTGACTCCAGTGTTTAGTTTATAGCGAACTAATTATACATTATGCACGATGCTCTCGTGCTTACTTAAGACCAGATAGAAATGAAACACATTTAAATTAAAAGGAATTACTACGTTTTCCATTAAACTCAATGTCTCACTTTAGATATGAAGTTAAGGCATTCAATTATTTTTTTATGTTACTGTAAATTTTACTGGAAGCATTCCGGTGAGTCAAACAGTTGCAGACGTGCCTATATTCATTCCATTGAAACGAGCTCCACAAATTCCGTGGCATTATTTTCCAGCATCATTCTTTCTATAAACGGCCCACGGTAGGGCAGTTGGCACCGATTAACGCCACTTTCTCATCTCACCCATACTGGATAAAAATATCTTGTAGCGGCTACAAAGTGTTTTGTTGGTATTTACCTTGCCAACCTCTTTTTGTGGTGTACAGGACAGTTTTGTTAATACCAAAAATAGGCCACATAAGTTTTTTGGTGCGGCCGCAATTATTTTAAGTGTATTGTAAACCTGCTTCAGACGGGAGCCACGGCTGACTTTTCCTTCTTAAGTTTAATTTACCATTAACAATTATTACTAAAAAATAGAGAATTAAAGTAAAGTTAAAGCTACCGGCTACCAAGTGCATAAAATGCGATGCAAAGTGTTTGAAATACTAATTTTTTTCCTATGAAACTCTTAAGCGCGCGTCCAACGTGCTGATCAACGCAAATAACTCACACATCAGACGAGGGCTGTTAAGTGCTTTCGGGACATCAGCACAGCAAAAACACTATTTCAAAGCACTCCGAAATGGCAAAAAATAGCCCTTTAAAAGTGCTGTTGTATCTAAAAATATACGCGTCAGATACATACAAAACTACTCAAGAGCGCTGCATTGAACCTTCCTACAGACTTTCCACCAATAAAATAACAGGGTTACTGCTGAATGCTCCACAGGTAGACGCAGTGTGACGGGAACACAACACGCCAGTTCTAAGCCTTGCGCTTAGCGGCGACGGCGCACTTGATGCGCGTGGCAGTGTCGCCCTTATCGCTGCCGCGCTTCTCGGCCACGAACGCGGAGGAAAGCGCTAGGTAGGCGGGCGCCTTAAGGCGGTCGCCTAGTGAGGGGTGCGGATGTGCGAGTGAGGCGCGAACCTCGATGAAGCACTACGGACGACGCCGATCAGCCTTAAGCAAAGCGGTATCGACTCTACGCACAAGGCTCTCGACTGGCGGGCAGTCGACCTGAACGTGACGCCAAGCGGTGATTCCTGTCATTTTGTTGGACGCGACTTTGTAGCAAAGTTCAATGCACGCCTCTGTCGTAGTTTCCTATTTTTCCGATTCGTATATTTTTAGATATTGCAGTCTAGAAAAGCAGATTTCAGCTATATTTGAGGGCGTGAAAATAAAGTTTCCAATGTGCGTAATGTCTTGAATTTACCATTCCGTCATCGTCGGGAATGTGCTTTCTTTACGGAGGTAAACTAATGGTGGGGGGAGGGGGGGCAAGATTTAACAATTTAGTAAAAAAAAAAACATTTAAAAAAACACTGAAACGCATTCCAAGATCTAGGTAGGCGACCGCCTTAGAAAATGAAACTGGTCGTCTGTTGGTGAAGTAAAAAGCGGAAGAAAAATTTGCCTTTTTGGTTATGTAACGATGTCACATAGAGTGAAATTCCTGTTAAAATATACCTCCGAGGGTGGGCGCACAGCTGATGTAATATTTGTTCCGGACAGAATGTCGCAACACGGTGCATCACGCAGAGAGACGTCTCAAATGTTTTACTGTTTACTTGGTTGAGCGGAGCACGTGATGTCAGGCTCTCATGGCCCTTGTCGAATTGAGCACTTTTGAAAGTCCTGCTTATTATTTACAGGTATACACATTTTTGCATCCTTCCATCATATATAAAATTAACATTTCTATCAGCGTGATTCATACGTCAGTAAAGTTAAAATATAAAATTATTAGAAAAGTTTATATTTCAAATATTTTTTATCTTTTTCACGTTTAAGTATTTAAAAAGAATTGTTTCTTTTGAAACAATTATAGTATTCACAAATGTTCAGGTAACAATTTTAATTCTACGTTTATACATGGAACTACTATCCCTCCGTCGTTATCAACTTCGCTAGGTGCATGCCAATTCCAATGGCAGTCCGATGTCCTCGTGGCGTTGTTGCATGGGCTCGGGTTTCATACATAGTGGAATCCAAATTACAAGATATTGCTCAGAAGACCCAAACGCGTCGTAAGTGTCGGGAGAGTCCACTGGCACTGCGCGAAGGTGTGAAGGGGTGGTGTTGTTCATATCAGTAGCGACAGCGGCCGAGAGGGTTAGGCGAGAGCTGCTCCGCGCGTACACATGACCTGTCGAAAACGCAAAACGCGCAGCGCGGTATTTAAAAGCGAGAGCGATGTCATCAGTTTGGTATGTATAACGCCAGGAGTGTCACGTGGTTTCCCTACCTTGAGGGGCGAGAGCGCGGGAGAGTCCTCCCCTACATTGCCACCCCTACGTTTCCTCCTTCAAAGCTGCGCGAAGATTATTATCTCCTTGTACCGCCGTACGGTTGGATCCAGAGACACTGCGAGGCGGGGAGTTTGACTGGTACGGTACACCTGTCAAATGGTAACGCAGGTGTCTTAAGGCCAGCTCAGCAAGGACAGAAACATTTGGTAGAGCAAAAGGGCAAAGGCTGACTTGATTCCGACACTCAGTATGTGTAGGGATTGCGAAAGCACGGCCTAGCAGCTTTTATGCTCAGTGTTCTGTTTAATTCTAAGAAAATACATTTTTGTATAGTTGAGAGAATTGGTTAATCTACAGTGACTGGTAAATAAATTTTCTAAAATCATCGCAAAATTAGAAACATCTTTCATTTATCTCATTTGGCGTTAATTTCCAGTTATTTTCTGTATAATGTATTATTATATTTGTGTTTAGTGAAAAAGCAAACGGAAAATAAACCTTTATTATCTGGGTTTCTACTGTGCGTAAAAGCAGACTATTTTGTTCTGACGTAGGGTTTAACCAAAATCAATTATTTTTTGCCAAATGTGATAATCATGCGCTTGTAGTATTTATACGAAAAAGTGATTTGAAAATAATTGCTTTCCGCCTATTTTCAGATGTCTGGTATATAAAAGTTTTTTTGGTGGTCTCATATGCTGTTTGTGTTAACTTTCAACACTTGAAGAAAAAAAAATACTCGTCCGTGACTTCCGCAGATAGAGAAATGCGGAGATCAGTTCTGTGTTTCGTCATTACGGAGCGCACATCCGGTCACCAAAAACCCCTTTCCATAAAAATGTCCGTTATCTTGAGGAAATTTTAAACAACGTGACGTGGATCTTGAGGACACAGAGAATGTTGGTCTCATCACAGAAAAAAAAAAAAAATTACTAATGGCTTTACATCCTAGGATGGCAACGACACCACCAGAAAATATGTCTTCAACATTACACATTTTTAGAGAAATACAATTAAGTATGCTGTTAACCAAATAATATATAATTTCATTATTAATTGAAATGTTGTTCAACTTAAGTAATCTTTATTCAAAAATATATTATATTCAAAAATATTTAATGTGTTTGGGACGTGTTAGTAAAAAAAAAATTACTAACATACAGAAAGGAAATAACTCGCATCGAAATAAGGTTTCATGAGTTACTTCAACAACTATGAAAAATCACGCTATTAGTAGTTTCGCAATTTAAAAAATTGCTTAAAATAAAGAACATTATTAAAAATATATATTAAAAAGTGTATGCTTTTAGCAAAGTAAATAGTGCTAATGGCAGCTTAACATGAATTAAGACGTGACCTTTTCCTCAGCCCGTAAAATTTTCTGCATGGATTTTCGTTTATTTTATTTGCACGGAGAAAAAAAAATATGTGATCACAATTTCTTTATGGTAGGGAACAATACTTACAAGCAATGTATAAAAGATTAACCGTATTTCATACAAACATGAAATAATGAGCCGTTTGGTGTCCAGCACTCTGAACTGGTTCTGTCACACATTAATTTCTGATTTAAATTGTGGCCTTCGCGTAGTTTGCTGGTCACGGATTCTTTTAATATGTGAAGCACCGGGTCATAAGTATCATTCATGTGCAACGTGTCCACGACAGAGGACGTCGTTTCCGAACAGAATAAACCTGGGCAAGATCTTGGAACTCGCGCATGTCTCGGGAATCGGCACACGCACAGTTTGTAACGTTACACTCTTTTTAATTAAATACATTTTATTGAGTTTATTTACGCTCGCCACTTGCAATGTCGTAATACCACTCGAGCAACATATTACCACCTAAGCTTACATTAAATAGTACAAACAAATGCCTCACACTTGCATGGCATAGCTACCGTGTTTGCAGACCGGAAACTCTTGGTAGCGAAGTTAACACCTCTGCGCGAGAAGTTGCCTTAATTGTATAAAGAGCGACCGCGGTGGTGTAGAGGTCACAAAACTCACCTCCAATCAAGTATATCAGGGTTCGATTCCCTACAGGGTCACCCGAATTTTCGCGTGTAGGAAACGTGGCGGACTTTGCCGTTGGCTGACGGGTTCTCTCAGGGGGATCTCCCTTGCATTCCACCGTTGATCCGTCTTCACCTTATTTTACGCTCATCGGAGATGGATACTTTGTTTTTTAAAATCCGCCCAGAGGCTCTCACCTCTCGTTAAAATTATTAATATTTCCTCCCTGATTTTGAGGACAATGCTTTAAGAAGTCCCCTTTCTTAACAACTGCGAAAGACAGAGGGAAGCCATCTCTTACTTATCCTGCCCGTTACGTCCCATGCGCACCGGAGTATCCATCAACACAATGCTATGTTCCGCATTGTTAAAATCATATGGCTAGGCCAAGAGAGTGTTAAGCGATAAGCTAAAAATAGGGCGAGATAAGAAATCTAAATTAATTACAAGAATTTTAATAAATTAAAATGCAGATTTAATTACATAATACTATTAACAGCCTCGGTCTTATGATAATTAGGTCCAGAGAGTAGTCCCGTGAACATAATTATGAAGAAAGGAACTTATCCAACATCGAACCAGCGTTCGTGGAACCAATCCCGGCCTCCGGGCGAAGAAACGCCATCGTTACAAAAAAAAAGTAAGCACAGATAAGGACAAAAAAAATTTCTCCTGCTAAACGACGTGTAGGCACTTACTCCAATAACCTATGTCAAGCAATCCTTTGACTGGCTTCTGCCTCATGTGAGTAACCAGTTTACCACGCCACAAGAGGTTAAACGAGATTTGATCATTCTTTCCTTTTGTAGATTTTTTTCAAGGTCTGAAATTTTTCCACGGTGTGTCTGATAAACTGCCGCACAATTGTAAATGTCATTGAAATCTACATATGATTGAAGTATGCACTGGAAAAATTCAGCACATATGTGACAACAGAAGAGTTGTGTAAACGAGTTTCAGGTTAGCAGTGGCCAAACTTCAGTAGCAGCGACATAATGATCTGTTGTTTTATCGCAAAACTGTTGTGGGAACAATGCAAACAGCTTTGAAGTCGTTCTGTTGAAATAACAATCTTTTCTTTAAGATAATCACAATGCTCTGTTGAAGATGCTGTATTCAAAGTTGCAGATGTAATTACACGCAGGACCACAAAAAACAGTTCTCTTGCAGAAACTATCTACTTCAACCATATGTAGATGGCACTAACAACCAAACTGAATATTATCCGTATAATTACACTGAAGATGGGTCACGGGTAAAAAAATTTGGATTCTACAACCTCATTTTTTCCTCAGTTTATTTTGTGTTTAATTACTTGGCGAAATTTTTTTGTCCTCACGTATAAGTACTTCGGGTATAAATTATCTGTTCTTTTAGCCCCGTGTTTTATATTTATCATTGCCGTTGACCTATTAGTTAGTCCTGGGGTTATCGAACTTCTCGTGAACATTTTAGTACCCTCTGTGTAAACCTGCAGCTGTCCTTTGTGTTTTGGACCTGCGTGTATTTCAGGTAGGACCTCTGCCATAGTCTGTTCACAGTATCTTCACATTCTTTGAATCAAAACTTTGAAATCACCCCATATATATACATATATATTATTCCCTAAATCTCACGTATCACAAGCGTTTTATACTCACGTCAAAAAAATTATTATTTTATGTAAATTTAGACATTAACATATATTTTTCTACAAATTATAATATTTAATTTAATTTACCGTTAATATGAATAAAACCAGCGATAAAATAGGTGTGTTAGTATAGCCTAGTAAAAAAAATTGTTCTCATGTAAATCATTATATTAAACTGTGAGATCACAAATGCGTGCGTTGTCCCATTGGTGTGATTTTGTAGACTAAGTTAAAATTTGTTTTTATGGAGCGGACGAATAACCTGAAAGTAGAACTTCAGCAGGGCTTCAGAAAACTAGGAAGTAACCGTGAGTACACTATAACTTTATTGGACCAATGAAAATTGAGTTTGACCGATACTAAACGTCAGTATCTCGCGGGCAGACACTAATGTCGAAAGCGGATATGATTTAATGTGTTTAGGTATGCAAATAGTACTGAAATAATTTCTCAAAAAAAAAAAAAATTAGGCGTCCTTTCTGTCAATAAGAACCTATGTTTACATCAATGACACGAAGATATTTTTAAAAATTATATTTTTTACGTAAAGCCAATTATAACTTTAACCTTACGTACACAACGTGATCGATTTCAATTGACAATATTTCACACTAGATGCATTAGGAAATTTATACATTTATCGTGAACCACGGCGCCTTTGTTACAATTTTATTAATTGATGTAATTTTTAAACATGTGTAGAGAGAGAAAAAGGTATTTATCAGAGCTTCGTTATAAATACTGGTCAGCGCAAATTAATTAAATGACTCGACTACAGTAGTAAATTACAACCTTTGCCACGTAAATGAAAATATGTTTACCTATCTAGAGCGCTGAAATAATGTAAAAAAGTTACTTTACATATTATAACTACCTTGGAAGACTTATGTTGGTCTCACTGCGCCATTTATTAATTTTTTTATCTTATTATTTCCATCTGAAAATATTCATTTAAAAATCTGTCTCAATAATTACATATTGGTTCTGCTGGTATTTTGGGTTAACAGTATTTTTCCCGTATGGAAATTTAATCTCAGCTGTCCATATTTGAAGTAAAGAAGGCGTTTATTTTGCTGATAATGTTCAGAATTTATAATTATTGGTTTTTGAGAGTAGCTTAATTAGTATCCTAACTTATTTAATGCTTGTGATGATGGGCTTGTATGTCGAAATTTTGCAGCTGACATTAACTGCTATTAACAGCTCTTGATTATTGGCATTGAATCAAATGTATGTCCGTTTTTGTTTTATATATAATATGTAAACACCCAATTAAAGTATAATTTGTGTCAAATATTGTTTCATGTTTGAGTCATACTTTAGAACAAGAGCAGGTAACATAAAACAGCATTGTCATGAAAATTATAGTACGTGATTTGACTTCAGTCTTCAAATCAGATCTTATATTACTGCTTTTCCGCTAAACAGCAGAGTTATTAAAATTACAGAGATTAAATTGCAGTTAATTGCTCGAACTCCAGGCGCACACGCCAGAAAAATGGCATGAGTAGCCAGATAAATGGCGTAAGTAGCCAGCTAAATGGCATGAGTAGCCAGTAAAATAGAGTAGCCAGCGAAATGGCATGAGTAGCCAGCAAAATGGCATGAGAAGCCAGCAAAATGGCATGAGTAGCCAGCAAAATGGCATGAGTAGCAAGCTAAATGGCGTCAGTAGCCAGCAAGACGTCGGGACGCAGTTCACCAATCAGCGCCGGGTAAAAAACTTGCCAGTCAGCAGCCCAGCCGATAGTGAATGTCTCGCAGCACTAATTAGCCAATATATAATAGGTCTGTGTCGAAACCCTCGCACAGCCAATCACAGAACCAGTACGCACAAATAAGTGGAACCACCACGCAATGTCGTATCCGTGCTCTTACCAATTATGCGGATAAACTGCGAAATAATTGCCTAGCGAATGCAGAAATAATTCGTCTATAATATAGTTATCTACTGGCTGCTATATTTATGCTTTCAGTCTTTGTTCTCTTTTCGGAGTTGTCTCTTTCTTTCTTTAAACATCTCGAGACCGACGAAGCAGAATGACAATGTATCTCTCTTAAATATGCTCACAGGTTCTAAATAGCGTTATTATAAAATTCTATAGAACTTTTAAAAATATCATTTGCTGTCTGTTTTCATAGCAGCATTGGCTTTAAGCTTTCCTCTACGAATATTTTGAGTACTATTTCTACTTAATAATGTCAATTAAAACACTCTGCTAGGTGGTGCCAAAAAACGTTCTAAATGTTACAAGGTTCATAAGAGTTTTGAAAATAATTTTATAATACTTTAAATGTATGAAATTAGAATTTGTGTTTATAACATCTTGGTTCCTTTTTTTTACCGTCGTGGTCTTGAAGAGGGTTAAGAGTAAAATAGGAATTGCGGATTCTACTGCACCTCGGCCGTTGGACCAGCACAAGTAGACTACGGTGCGACAGTGTACCCTGCACAAGTATCTGCAAAAGTTGTGCAGAGCTTGACGATATCTGGGGCAAGACGGCGTTTGAACTCCGCAGCCGTCTGCGCTGTTGAACTGCCAAGTGAAATCGCTCGGAAAAATCACACCCTTCTCCGGGAGAGAAGTGGTTTGCGCTGTTGTTTTTTAACCTTCGTATCACCAGGACTTCAAACATCGCTGGGGCAAATCCATGAACATTTCTCTGCACGTAAGTCTTCGATGCAACGGCGAGTCGCTGTCGGAATCGTTAAGCAACCTTCGAAAGCAAAACTCTGAATTTAAATTCGCGTGCTCGTGTTGGCAAACGTTTAATTCCCAACATTAATTTTCTTTTTCTGGTTTTATATGAAATAATTTGTATGTACTTAAACTGGCTAAAAAATGTGTTCCTTTATCGATAACAATATGCTACACTCTAAAAAAATCATTACAAAATTTTTTTGCGTTAAATAAAATTATTTGTTTGAAGTTATTTTGTTTACAGTAACACAATATTCCTTGAATTCAGAGTGAATGCTATGGAAACATAGATTTAATATATAAATAAGGGGACGCGGTGGTGTAGTGGTTATACTGCTCGCCTCTCACCCAGGCGAACCGGGTTTGATCCCTACGGGGCGCTCCCGGATTTTCACATCTGGGTATCGTGCCAGACGGGGATATCCCGATTCCCCCACACTTGCATTCTGGCGCCGCTCCATACTCATCTCACTTCACTTCTTAGGCTCTCAAGACCTCGATGTTATAATAAATGTTTCCTCTATAAGTTTTTGTTTTTATGGAAATATTATCTTCCTTTATAGCAAAGAAGCAGGCATAATTTAAGCTGCGTTTGTTCATATTAAAGAAATATTAACTGGAACCAAAGGTAAGAGATAAGCGATATTAAGGGCTTTCTGAGTTTAATTGTTGTTTTCAGAACGTGACTGTTACCTCGTCGCAAAAATTTCTAAACCAATATATTCTGCACTTAACGAAATTTTTATGGAGTAAATGCATAGTCCTCTTGCAAACGTTCAATGGAACTATTGTGATGGAAATGTAAGTTTTTTACGTAGTCGTTACTATAAAGGTCAAACAAAAGTTATGTTTGTGGTGAGCCTACAATTTAGTGGTTACCATTTAAATAACTTTTGACGCGAATACGTCTTTAAATTTGCAATTATAGTGGGCAATTCAGAAAATCTAATGATAACAAAATCGGTGGATACAGTTTTTCATTGCAGCTCCGAATCTATCGTATACATCTGAAATTGAATTACACCATACGATTGCCAAAGGATAAAAGACTGTTTTAAGTAGAGTAAGGACTGCGAAGCGTTTCGCACGGGTTGGGGTGGGGGGAGGGTTACCTCCATTCTTAGTTCATTTAACCGCGTCTCATAATTTCCGTGTAGTATAACTATCGACACAGAGTAGCTACCACGCTCGTTTAAGTATTAATCAACAGCCTTCGGGTTGATCAATTGATGAGTTTATAAAGCATTTGTGGGACGTTTGTTATGGTGAAATTGTATAAGTTTAAAGTAAAAAAAATTAATCTTAACACATCGTCGGCCTATACTCTTTAAAAAGCAAAGTCAAAATACAAAAATCGTAAAAGGTTTGATAGAGCAACTCAAGAGAAATCCAGCTATACCCATGAAACGCCATATGATCGAGTGAAGCGGTGCCAGGAACGTAATAAAATGTTCCTATCACAAATAAAACATGGAGATCTGAAGGACTTCTTAGTGTTAAAGAATGACTACGACATTCATATAATGCACTAACTAAACTATAAGACAAGGAGATCTGAAGGACTTCTTAGTGTTAAGAAGGACTACGACATTCATATAATGCACTAAGTAAACTATAAAACATGGAGATCTGAAGGACTTCTTAGTGTTAAAGAATGACTACGACATTCATATAATGCACTAACTAAACTATAAATCACGGAGATATGAAGGACTTCCCAGTGTTAAAGAATGACTCTAATATATATATAATGCGCTAACTAAATTATAAAACATGGAGATCTGAAGGACTTCTTAGTGTTAAAGAATGATTACGACATACATATAATGCACTACCTGAATTATAAAACAGCTTTAGATAACGATCGGATATACGACTACGATACTCTCAAAGAAAATATTACCCGTCAACATAGACGTATTCACGCGAAACAAACGGCCGTGCCCACGACACAGCCACACCGCAATTTCTTTACGGCAACAAATCATGTGTTGCCGCAAATAAAGTGTTTTTACAGGGTGTAATCTCTTCGTTCGGTGATCAGATATATGAACCAGTGATAACGAAGTGCTGTAGCACGTTTACGAAACAGCTACTCCCGGGGGAAAATAATTTGACACTGAGCCTGGATGCTTACAATACCGGTCAAAAATAACCCATCTGCGCAACATGCCGACGATTATCTACAACTGGTATGAAACTGTTTACAGTGAACGTCATAGAAGGTTTCTTACTTAGTGAAATATTTTTGTAGCTGAATATTTATAATGAACTTGAACTCTACAACACTGACTTGTTAGAATCGAACATTATTTTTACGCATTCCAATCCAAGGTTATGTGAAATTTACGCTTGTTTTATTTGTAGTTTTAAAAATGTATATTTGGCAACTAGTTTGCAAAAAAATTCTTTGTACAAATAGAAAAAAAAATTAATTGCTGAGTTCTGATTGCTGGGGTGGGATATACCTCACTACATCGGCCTCCTCATAACAGCAGAAGCTTTTTAACTATATTTTATTTTATAGTACCACATTCTGTGTTACCGTGTGAAAGATCGTCCTTGAAAGCTGTTACACCAGCTACTACAGTAGGCATCGTGGCATTTGTCGCCTCGTACGGCCGGACACCATACTATAATTTGTAATGGCACTTGACCCATTTTCTATGAGTTGTTTTATACCATATTCTGTTCTCGGTCGATCACAACGCTGTTCCAGAATATAGGGATCTACAAGATGCCAGGATTTGAAATGAGCTAACAACAAAGACATATAAATGTATACATCATCAATATAAGTTAACACTGTTGAATTCTTTCATAATTTAAAACAGGATAAATAATTAAAATAATATTGATACCAGCATTAGATACTGTTTTAAGGCATATTCCAGTCTTAAAACACTACCGACACTACGAAAATCCAATAGGAATAGTTAATTTGTAAATTAACATATTATATTTATTTAAACTTATCGTTGACTTTCTGTTCTAGTGGCACATTGTTTGAGTCTTGGGCTAAGAACTCATAGCGAAACTATGGCCTTGTGTTGAAAACTCCAGCGATCGTTTCCAATTTATTTCTACCTGTTGACAGAAGGTTAATATTACTAATTAATTAACATTCACATTATACGAACTGATGTAAATATATTAAATACTTGACAAACTCTTTGGTGATTTCACATTACATTTTCATATGTTGTAAATACGCAAATACCAAATTGCCAATGCCACCGCGGTGGATTAGTGGTTAGACTGCTTGCCTCGCACCAAGGCGAACCGGGTCCAATTCCCGGCCGCGACACTCCCGGATTTTCGCAAGTGGGAATCGTGTCGGACAATGCCACTGGTTGGTGAGTTTTCTTGGAGATCACTCGTTTTCCCCGCTCTTACATTCTGGCGCTGCTCCTTTCTCACCTCATTTCACCCTCTTCTGCTCTCAATACCTCGCTGTTAAAAGCCGCCTAAATCTCTGAACTCTCAACTCAACACNTTTCCCCGCTCTTACATTCTGGCGCTGCTCCTTTCTCACCTCATTTCACCCTCTTCTGCTCTCAATACCTCGCTGTAAAAAGCCGCCTAAATCTCTGAACTCTCAACTCAACTCTAATTACCAATGTTAACGAAGAGCTTTGGAAATAAGATGTTTTTTCTATATACGTTACTGACTAACAGTACAAGAATGGGTTTTTCATTTACTTTAAACCAGGTGTTAATATCTGTGCTTGCTTCCATTGGGCAAGTATACTTCTTATTAGTAGGCCAGATATTGCCATGTTACAGAACTATCCTTGTCTGCGCGCATAGCAATTGTTATACAGACTTCTGCCTCAGGTCTCATAAAAGTTTGTGGAAGAGCAAGTGCGCCAAGGCGATCAAGGCCACATAAAACCTTCCTTTGATGGCCTTAAATCACTGGCGGATGTTTGCATCAATGCCTGAAGGAGAAGCGTGAAACAACAGTCTGGAACACTGACACATGAAATTTGGAATTCACTCTGTAAGCGAAAAATGCACTACTCACATTCGCCGACTACACGTCATAACAAATATTTTCGTGCAAACTGACCGTAATGGTATAGCTAAAGAGGTAGAAGACTCTTGGAATACAAATAATTTGCCACCTAGGCGCAAATAATGTAGGTTCTGAAAACCACGTGCTGTCCTGGTACACTGAAGAGCCAAGAAATTTGGTATGGGCGTGCGCATGCAAATAATAGAGGTATGGAACCAATCAGAGTAACGCGATGCGGTCAGCAGCTATATCGGTTACTGCTGCTACAATTGCAGGTTATCAAGATTTAAGTGAGTTTGAACGTGGGCTTATAGTCGGCGCACGAGAGATGGGACATAGCATCTCCGAGGTAGCGATAACATTTGGATGTTCACGTATGACCATTTCACTAGTGTGCCGTGAATATCGAGAATCCGGTAAAACATCACATCTTCAACATCGCTGCGGCCGGAAAAATATCGTGAACGAACGGGACAAACGACGACTGACGAGAATCATTAAACGCGACAGACGTGCAACCCTTTCTCAAATAGGCGCAGATTGGATTTGTGGACTGCCCTGCAGGATTCATGGTGGGAATTGCCTCCTGTATACCTCCAGACATTAGTCGAGTCCATGCCATGTCGTCTTGCGGCACTTCTGCGTGCTCGGGGGGCCTTACACGATATTAGGCAGGTGTACCAGTTTGTTTTGGCTCTGCAGTGCATAAGTGCAGCAGGAACATTGGCCCGGCAAATAAGAAAGTTATACCTAATATCAGTAAACGCTAGACTGATAAAACTAGACACGTATGCAATTTCAGGGAACGTCCACTTCATCAAGTGCGCACATAGAATCTGCTCGCAACTTTGTACACTCGAAGGAAGTGATGATCTCTTGGATACAACGTACTGATCTATCACCACTGATGTGAACAGATGACGGACGTCATAAGGCCGGGTATTGCCTATCGTGTGGCATGCATTCGAGGTGAGACCTGCATATGTGCCGTCACACTTGAAAGGCGACTTGACATTTGACCCAAAGGGTGAAGAAACGGGAGTACCCTGGGGAAACCTTCCAATTTTTACCACATGAGAAAGTTCGAGTGTGGCCCCACAGGAACCTCATTGCCGTTGTGTGAAACTGGTGCAAATAAACACGCGACTACCGCGTCTTATAAATAAAACAACTGACTTCGTTGAAAAAAAAATTTAAGAACATTACAAAAATTCATAACAACCGCTTTAATGACAGCAATTTACATTTAAAACATAAAATATTTAATCAAAACGCAAACTTACAAAACTAAGTATAACACAAAAATAATTTTAAAAAAATATGAGAGAAATTAAATATGTTATTAGAGATATGTAAATTTCTAAAATAATTAATGCGGCAGGCTAAACTTCAAGCACATAAAAATTACTCCAGTAATATTCTTAAGATTGAACCACTGTGATTTTGATGTGCTCTATACGACTATTTAGAGAATAATAAACCGGAAGGAGTAACGTGCGGGGATCACATGCAACCGAGTTGAGTAATAACATTCTCTCTCGCCATGGCACGAGCCAAAGACTAAATAGGCGAGATCCGATCATCTAAATGACACAGAAGTCTAGGCTACTCAGAAATTAATTCGCGACAACCACGTTCCTGTAGTTATTTTACGCGTGTGTATGCCTCTGAGCAGATACGTACTTCTCTGTGTGTATATAAATACACGCGTGCACATAAATGTTTGTCTATATATGTGTCAATTTCAAGGTTAATTAACAACAAAACCTAAATAGATTTGCTTGAAGAGATTTCGCATTATTTTAAAAGACGTTTTACCACTATGGCCCCCGTCCGTCTGCATAGTTTTCGTAATTTTTTGGCAGAGAATCGTGGGGGCTAAAAGGATGATGCTGGCTCGCGCTACAAGAGCGCCATCGCCACTACGAGCAGGGCTCTGAACTGGCGTACAGTGTTTACTTAATGCTGCGTGCACCTATGAGACTTTTAGAGGTGGCGTTATATTTTATTGATGAAGCATCTGTAGCAAGAGTCTTCAAGAGTCAGTCGGCAGGTGTCTGTCGGCAGGTGTCAGTCGGCAGGTGTCAGTCGGCAGGTGTCAGTTTGCAGGAGTCAGTCTGCAGGAGTCAGTTTTCAGGAGTCAGTTTGCAGGAGTCAGTTTGCAGGAGTCAGTTTGCAAGGGTCAGTCGGCAGGAATCAGTTTGCAGGAGTCAGTCGGCAGGTGTCAGTCGGCAGGTGTCAGTTTGCAGGAGTTAGTCTGCAGAAGTCAGTTTGAAGGAGTCAGTTTGCAAGAGTCAGTTTGCAAGGGTCAGTCGGCAGGAATCAGTTTGCAGGAGTCAGACGGCAGGAGTCAGTCGGCAGGTGTCAGTTTGCAGGAGTCAGTCTGCAGGAGTCAGTCTGCAGGAGTCAGTTTTCAGGAGTCAGTTTGGAAGGGTCAGTCGGCAGGAGTCAGTTTGCAGGAGTCAGTCAGCAGGAGTCAGTCGGCAGGTGTCAGTCGGCAGGTGTCAGTTTGCAGGAGTTAGTCTGCAGGAGTCAGTTTGCAGGAGTCAGTTTGGAAGAGTCAGTTTGCAAGAGTCAGTCGGCAGGAGTCAGTTTGCAGGAGTCAGTCTGCAAGAGTCAGTCTGCAAGAGCCTGTATTGCAAGAGAGAGTCGGCAGGAGTAAAGTGTATGAATTAATGTATGCTTGAAGACGATGCAAGCAGTTGGCAGTTTGAAATCGAGTGTATCATGTACGACAACATGCTTACCTTTAACGACTGCCCAAACAATACATGGAAAGTAAAGCTGTTATTGTGCCAAGTCCTTCAGTAAAAGTTGCAATGCGCGGCAACATGAGAAGAGTGACTGTTTGAAGAACCCATCTCACGCTCTCCGTAGCTGCTGTAAATGATCGAGACAGTTCACTCAACGTGATAACTTAAATAAACACATCAAGGCTGATAAATGTAGTGTAATTTAGCCAACTGAGAAAAAGCATATGATTACTTCATTACCTTCTTTTAATACACTACATAAAATTTTCGCAGTCGATGAGGGAATTCGCGTGATGAAGCATTACGAAAATGTCCACATGCAGTTTATGCAAGGCGATAAAATGAATGAACACATCAAGATCTGCGTGAAGTCAACGAACTTCAAAGCAAATAGTTGTCAGATGCCAATGTTAATGATAACCATGCGACTCCTACAAACAAAAGTAAACTTATTAAGTATGAAACAAGAGGCGAAGACGATCACAGAGATGGCATTGATGATAACGGCTATGATGACAGTGTTGATGAAAATATGAGAAGAAGGATAATGATTTGCTCGACGTTCCCACATATTTAACCAATCAATTTCCTTCAGCAAGTGGTGTGAAGAAGGCAAAAGGATTCAGAAACTCTCGTAACAGATATTCCGAAGACCCGAATGAATTTGTTGATATACTCATATATTTTATTGACATTCAAAAAAGCTGGGATATCTCATGCATATTTGAGATACCTTCAATCATCGATTAACTGAAGGATCGGGTTTATATTCGATGAGAATGCTAGCTACTATCCATTATCTGCAAACATCTGGAAAATATAAAGATGGAATGTACAAATAATTAGAAAGATAACATGTTTATAAGAAGTAACGAAATTAATTTTATGTATAAATAATGTTTGTTTAATTTCTTATACAGCCCCTTTTGCTTCTCTGAAAGACTTATTAATTCAGTGGCGTAAACAATCAATTGAGAGGGTTTGATTGAGATAATATTTGTGTGAGTGCGTGCAGGAGGAGAGCAATGGTTAAATCAAAATATTATGGCTTACTTGAGCGGATTAAAATGGATACGTTCTACATGGCGAGCGAATGAAATGAGGGGAATATTTTTGAGGAATGTTTTTCAACTAGTTGGTTGGCTTGGTCAGTTGGTCTGATAAGTTGGCCTGGTAAGTTAGTATGAACATATAGTATGGTCAACTCTAGTTGATATGTTTTGCGAAGATTCTACGAAGAGGTTAACTACGAGACTCTTCTTAGGAGACTTTTTTTTTAGATTTCCTCTAATTATTTTTAAAGGTGGGTGTTACGGCATGTTAGTCTTGTCGGTTGGTCTAGACAGTTGTGTAGTACTGGTCTCGTCAGGAGTTTGTCTTGGGCTCAGTCAGTCTCGTCAGGAACAAGTCTTGGATGGAGTTAGTCCTGGGTGGAATTAGTCTTGGGTGGAGTCCGTCTTGTGTGCAATCAATCGTTAATTAGTATTGTTCGTCGGTGTGGACACCTTGTGACTCGCTAGTAATTGACAGTAGTCTGGAATGCGATTTTTCTTGATTTATCGAGTTTAGTGTCATCCGGGTAAGGTCAAGGTCAACACCCAACATTGTGGCTAAACCGACAGCTCCTCTGGTGACGAAATCGATAGTCAATACACTAGTATCACCTAGGAGTTGAAAATTAAAAAAAATGACAAACGAAACAAACATGATTGCTGCGTACGACAGAATAAGCAATGGTGAGGGTGATGTAGGACTGTCGACTAATTATCGAATGAGTCACATTGGTGACTGATCGAACGAGGGTGAGTAATGAAACATTAAGAAACACTTTTAAGGGGTGAAGCGAGCACAAATAATCAACCAATCAGAAACATTTGTAGAGGGATTGGAGGGGAACCTACTAACCAACCAACGAGAAACATTGGCAAGGGTTAGTCGTCTGCTGGATGTGATACTGAGGTAACCTTCGGAGATGTAAGTTTTAAAATAAAATATTTAAAACAATTTTTTTATATATTNTCAACCAATCAGAAACATTTGTAGAGGGATTGGAGGGGAACCTACTAACCAACCAACGAGAAACATTGGCAAGGGTCATTCGTCTGCTGGATGTGATACTGAGGTAACCTTCGGAGATGTAAGTTTTAAAATAAAATATTTAAAACAATTTTTTTATATATTTTTTTTTATAAATTATTGGAAGTTTATTATTATTTTAATTATTTGGAGAACTGAGTGATTTTTTATTTTAAAGCCATACAAGGTCTCGGTGTCAATGTCAAAGGTTAAGTTTAAGGTCACTGAGATTCAATATGGCTGTTGAGTGACATATCATGGTTGCTGGTCGGTTCCAGTCCCCCTTCTCTCTAATCCAAAATATTCGATTTTATATTTTTTTTTGTTTTTTCAAAATTAATATTGAAATAAAATTGCTGTATTTTTAATAACAAATTTTAGGTGTTTTTCTAATTTTTGGAAATATTTAAAACAATGTTGCGAATTTTTTGGGTTCAAAGTCATACTAGGTCATGGTCTTGGCTCAAGGTCAAGGTCACCTGGATACAAGGTGGCAGTCAGTATACGTAAGTATAACTTTTACCTAGGTTTATAATTTTTTATTTTTTTGTTTTTAATGTTATCCAAGGTCCACGTTGAAGGTCAATGCCAAAGACTTCCACATCTAAAAATATTAACTAGTGGGACACTGGCCGACCTTGCGAGGACCAGTCATGTCGGGAGGTTAGTCGATCCACCTGCCATCGAACCCCGGGCCTCCTTCATATACATCTTTAAATAATACAAAAATATAAATTTTTCAATATTTTTTTTTTAATTTTGTATAAAATATTTGGTTTTATAATTTTTCTGCATTTTTTGGTTTCAAGGTCATTTAATGTTATGGGTCAAGGTTAAAGGCCAAATTCATCTAATATAGTGGTCGGGTGACATGAATGACAAAGCTTGATGTCGTATCCGGTTTCGGACCCTATCCTCTTGCGACCGATCGCGGATAATCATTCTACTTCGTGGCTTCTTCACATTTTTCGAAACAAAACTTTGAAAATGACTCCACGTATGCTTTGTTTATTTGTTTCCTAAACACGAAATATATCATAAACGTTTTATACTTCTGTTAACTTGATGGTATCTAATGTTTGGTTAAATTGAATTTTCACATTTTTTTAATTTACAAATTGTAATTTTTGATTTATAATTAATACGAATAAAACAGGGAGATAATAGGCGTGTTGGTAATGCCTAGTAAGAAATAGTTCATAGGGAAAATATTATTACACTGAGCGCGTACGATTACGGTGCGCAGTCCCTT
The DNA here is from genome assembly GCA_002778355.1 of Clitarchus hookeri. Taxonomy (NCBI): domain Eukaryota; kingdom Metazoa; phylum Arthropoda; class Insecta; order Phasmatodea; family Phasmatidae; genus Clitarchus; species Clitarchus hookeri. The sequence goes on from NQII01001813.1 coordinate 350,051, forward strand.
TGGTGTAATTTTCTAGAATCAGTTAAGCTGTGTTTGCATGAGGTGGAGGAATATCCTTGAAAGTAGAACTTTAGCAGGATTCTGGAAAAAATGGAAATTACCGCGAATGGACTATACACTCGAGACGCTATCGTTTTCTTATTGGTTGTTGCGATCAAGTGAAACTTTTGTAGAGAACTCGGTTCAACGCTAACTCACACTATTGCTTCCTGATTATTACTGGCTCGAAGTTAAATGGAGTCTGTCTCAACAACTGCAGCCCATTCACAAATATGATATCTTACGTAGTAGGTAGTTGCCAGTTATACTCAAGGCCCTCTCCAGAGCCTGTGTAGTAAAGCAACGAATGCAAAGCCGCACATCACAGTACTCGTTTCGTGATTGCACTTATTTATACTTAGCATTCTGTGGAATGATTGTAATAGACTATTTTGGGTTGGTGTATCCATACAGTGATTTTCATTTTCGGCAGAAAAAATGGAAATGACAGTGAATGAGCAGGGGGGGTAGGATCATTACTGAGTGAAGTGAGTAAAGAGATTTGGGTGGCTCTTAACAGCGAGGTCTTGAGAGCCAATGAGGGTGATCGAGGGCGAGTATGGAGCAGCGCCGGAATGAAATGACGGAGAAAATGGGAGATCCCTGAGGAAACCCACCGACCAGCGTCATCGTCCGACATGATTTTCACATGCGAAAATCTGTGAGTGACCTGGTCGAGGATTTAACCCAGTTCGCCTTGGTGGGAGGCGAGTAGTCTAACCGCTCAGCCACCACGGCCCCACGGATCATGAACTATACCAGCTATTTCACTCGTGCTTTACTTAAAAATAATAATTTCGGTTTTGAGGGGGAAATTATTAATAACAACGGTTTCTTGTTCTGGGAAATGGTTTTTCACTCTCGCAGATAGTCATGTCCAGGTCTAGATGTGTGCGGCCGGAACGAGGCAACTTTCGCAATTACCGGCGTCTAATTCGCTCGTCACTTCCGGCGCTCTGGTACACCGCAAGGCGGCTTTCAACTTCCTGTCGCGGGCTTCCTTCCTTACCGTGGGCGCTATTCTCTACTATCTTCACCAGAGCAGCGAACTATTTCTGATGCAGCTCGAGTATAAGATGTTCACGGCTTTTTGAGCACTTTCGAATCAACCTTTGAAAAATGTCACTGCTCTTACCTGCATACAGAGTGATTCCAAAATCATGGGACACACATTGAGGAGTGTTAGAGCTCACTAAAACAAACAATTATTGTATAGGAATATATGGGCGGAAGTGACGCATTGAGGCACAAACTCAAAAACCTAACACCTTAACGGAAACACAAAATGTTCATTAGCAGCACACTTAACGAGTGATTCCGTAAAGAAAATGTTAAAACAGTTTCTGGAAATGCATCCACCAACAGTCACGCATGCTTGGCGACCTCTACATTCGGCGTGATTGGCTGACAATGGTAGCGTGCGTGAAATACCCGGCGTATTTGAATCAGTCCGCCAATCACTACACCGAAGCTACCAAGCTTGCATTACTGTAGGTGGTAGCAATTTTTAGCAATTATTATAAACATGGCTGTAGAAATGCATTTAGCGGCGACATTGTAAATAAACAATGTGTTGCATTTCATGTGTTATTTTTGTGTTTGTGCTTCAACACGTCACTCCCGCCCATATATTCCTATACAATAATTGTTTGTTTTAGTGAGCTCTACCACCCCTCAATGTTCATCCCATGATTTTAGAAACACATGATTTTAGAATCATCCTCTATATTTTAATGTGTCCACTGGCTGGAATGCATACAGTAAAGTGGTAACGAAGTATGGAAAGTAGTTCCACGTCTTAACGTCTACTTAAAAGTGTTGGGTTAGCACTTTGAGTGTCGCCGACTTAATGTTACGTTGCCTTAATTTATCTCAGCTGTCTGGAGTTTGCCGCAACGTTACGACATCCCCATTATTTAAGACACTAACGAAGAACTATTATTTAGTCAGCAGTGTCCATTACGTTCTCTGTAACGTAATACTGTGTCAGTACCACTTAGAGTGTGAGATAGTCTAATGAACAGAATGGGTAATATATATTATTGAAAGTAGGAAAATTCTTGAAAAGGATAATTCCAAACGGACATATTATTGGCAGAGACCCGGCCAGTAATGAATGTAGTACAGAATAGTACGTGTGTCCGGTATTGTGTGAACCAATGGTACTTTGGTTAATGGGCATACAGGGCTCAACAGAGCTTAATGTCCACGCAGTCGTAAATATAGGCGACTGACTACTAACTTGTTTTAATTATCAGAAATTATGTACCGCAGTCGAATTGTTAAGATGTATTCTTTTCCTTTCTGTGTTGTTTACACATTTAAGAGTAAAAATTGGCAACTTTGTATAATATTTACTTCTTTACTAAGTCCACAGTTTCACTCGACCGACGCATGAATATATTGCTGAGGCTCATGGCAATGTTAATTTTACTTGTGGTGGAAGAATACAAGATGTGAATACAAGTAGATCTTAAGCAGGGCTTTTGAAAGTGCCCAGTTTGTTGTGAACAGCCTCTACGAACTATCGGGACACATATTAACACATAGAACTCTATACAAGAGTGAAGCTTGGGCTGCGTTAAAAATAAAACTTTTCTGCTACAGAAAAAAAAATCCGCTTGAATGTAATTTCATTGATCCTCTAATGCTTGTGAGGATTTCAAAAGAACACTGAAGCACATCAACACTATTTATAGTGAATAAGATATATAATATTTTTATAAAAACCTAAGCGGGACGTAGTGGTGTTGTGTTTGGACTACTCAAGTCCCACATGGGCGAACCGGGTTAGATTCCCGGCGGGGTCGCCCCCGGATTTTCGCATGTGGGAGTCGTGCCGGACGATGCCGCTGGCCAGCGGGTTCTCTCGGGGATCTCCCAGTTTTCCCGCCCTTTCATTCCGGTTCCGCTCCATTCTTGACTCATTTCACCCCCATCAGCTCTCAAGATCTCGTTAAGAGCCATCCAAATTTCTCAACTCGACTCTAATGCTTGATGAAGTTATACTTCTTTTGGCGTGTCAAGAGTAAAGGTTTATTGTGCAACGGAAGTTGCACGCTCACAGTGTAACGAAATTTGACAGTGAACATTGCAATCAAGCATATAATACTTATTTTGGCGTGTCAAGGGTAAAGGTTTATTGTGCAACGGAAGTTGCACGCTCACAGTTTAATGAAATTCGACAGTGAACATTGCAATCAAGCATATAATACATGTTGTTACTTAGCAACCAACATTTGAGCTTATGGGCTTATCAAATTTTATTTTATTCACGCCATAGAATTATAACTTCTAACGCGCGTACATAAGTACACGCACTTTTTATATTTATTTTATTTTTATTCAAGATAAATAGTTCTGATGTGCTCTAAGGTTACTTTAAGATCCTGCCAAGCTATACTTTTAACGTTAAAGAGGAAAATGTTTCAGCTATTCATAACAAATAAAATAGTAAAATGTATAGGAATTTAAAAATGTACATTTATTTAAAACACAGAAAATTTGCTTGTGTCATAAAGGCTAAGCTTACGTTAGCAAAATTTCAGTTTGTTCACTATTTAATTAGTGCAATGAAGCTGATATGTAAGCAATGTATGTCTGTAACCAAAGCCATCTTTTTTTAGGGACTCGTATCAATTCGTACTAAGTTAATAATACATGTCTGAGGAAAACAATCGCTAAAGGAAATTACGGTTCCAGCAATAAAATATTCAGTACCATTTAAAGACTTATATTAATTAACAATTTATTTATAACAAGTTAATTGTGCAATGCAGATTGTATTGCCAGTTACGTATTAAATAATTTTTTATTGGGAGACAAACAACTCAGAAATCCATTGCTTAAAAAGCCAGCGAGTAGTAAATTTTTATTCAGTTTAGTGGGCGTGTCAAATGTTGCACGAACCAATCGTCCGGTGGTTAGAAGGAACGCTGAAACCAAGTGAAATGATCTTTCCTATAATTAAGAATACATGATAAACTATTATAGCTTGACATGAATGCTAGTACATTTGTATAGAGTGCAAAGCGATAAGCCGTTCACTTACCGCACGCACGATTACAGAGCACACTATGAATTCGAATCAGTGGAAAATCACTTATTCGCAGTGAAATTCAACTACTTGAATAAGTGAAAATGGCTTGATTTATAATCGGTGGAAGACCATTGGTTGTTCCAGTTAGGCAGTTTCGCTGATTGAATAAGTGGTGAATTGAATATTGCTTTTTATGAATTTAGCCTAATCATTACAAAAAATAAACTTTTTTCCGATAGTCACTGTATTTATTGTTTAAATTTAACGTAATTAAAAAAAAGGATTAAAAAAGGTACGTTGTGCCCAGGATTCAAACCCATATCGTCCAGTTTCTACACCTCTAACTTATAATTCGAGCTACCATGCCAAATATACTTACAAACCGAAAAAAAAATATTTTATACTTCTTCATTGAAAATACGTAGCTTTAAATTTAATTCCCTTTATTTTAATTTTTTTCATTTAAGTGGTAACATTGGGATTGACAAAACAAATACTACGTATGAATGCACTTCACCACATTCAATTTAGTTTCAACCTTCAAATTGAGCACTATGATGATTACTGAAGTGAAAAACGTGAAAACGGAATTTAATATTGAATGGTCGTTTTTCCTTCTAACTGGTATTATGAAAAACGAAAATCACACAAAAAAAATATTTTTATTGGTTTTATTAGATTATGCGTTTTTTAATTTGGTATACGTTTTTCAAATGTAATTTCATAGACGTTGTTTAACTAATCCATTATGCAATAACAAATCACTGTAAAACAGAGACGGAAATAGTGGATGAACCAGTGGGAAATGTCTCTGAATCAGTAGGCGAAGGAAAAACTGGAATGTTTTCACTAACTGAGTGAGTGAGGGAAGAGATTTGGGAGGCTCTTAACATCGAGGTCTTGAGAGCCGATGACAGTGAAGCGAGGTATGCAGCAGCGTCAGAATGAAGAAGCGGGGGGAAACGGGAGATCTCCGAGTAAATACGCTGACCAGCGTCATCATCCTGCACGATTCCTACATGCGGCAATCCGGCGGCGATCCCACCGGTAATCGAAACCGGTTCGCCTTGATGGTAGGCCAGTAGTTTAAACCGTTACACCACCACGACCAGTTTTTCACTAATTTTCCAGAACACTTGAATGGAGTAAATTATAGACAAGTCATGTGCTGTTAACTGATTAAAACAGTGAAATTCTGACTTATTAAGATCTAGACAATTCAGTAGAACGCAGGAGCGAAATAACGCGAGGGGGTCCGTTTGATTTGGGGTTTCCCAATCCCTGATTGGCTGCGAGGATGATCTGGAGACGGGCCTTGCGTCTGATTGGTAACTACGTGCTTCGGAAGTTTCCCGGGGCTGCGGTGGTGGTGTAGTGGTTAGACTACTGACCTCCAACCTAGGTGAACTGGGTTCGATTCCCGGCGAGGTCACTTCCAGATTTACGCGTGTGGGAAACATGCCGGACGATGCCGCTGGTGGAGACGGGTTTTCTCGGGGATCTCCCGTTTATACCGCGCGCCTCTTCATTTCGACGCTGCTTAATACTTCGCTTCATCCTCATCTGCTTTCAAAAACCTTAAGAGCAGTCTATTCACTTACTCACTCAATCGGAAGAGTCCCTATTGTCTGGGCAGCCAGCTGGCGCGTATGGCGAGTAAGTAACCAGGCGCTGATTGGCCAACGGCGTTCCGACATGTTGCTGTCAAGTGACGCTATCTTGCTCGCAGAATGAGAGGTGGTTTCATATATTTATTGATATGTACTCTGTACCACGTTTCATATAATAAATTTTTGTTTTAGTCCTGTACAGTGATTTCAACATATCCTCGTAGTACTTGCTACGCCGTGAGATTATCGTAGTGTAAGCACAGTGAACATTCGTTTAAATTTATATGATGTGACGGGTGTTATCTTTTGTTTTTTTTTTTGGAGAAAAGGGGGTGGGGTTATTTGAAGTAGTGAAGTGTGATGCAGTTAATTTACTTTAAATCTCAATACTTTCTCTATCATATAAATGTATGCGGCGTGAATTTTCTTATTTTCATAGGAACCTAAAATTTACTTCTTATTATGGCAGCAATGATTCCTTCATGTCTCCTACAGTACTTCTGCAACCGATGGAAGGTGTCATTTTATAATTATGACTTTTATGAGTAGTATGATTTGGTATGTTTGCGGACAAGGGCGTGGGACGTCGGAGCACCGGAGCTGTTCATGTTCTGTCATTCTGGACACCCGCGGCCATCTTGTCCGCTATGTTGTATGTGGATTACCTTGACACTTTACCTTGACCCCGGCGACCTATGGACTTGTAAACCGCAAAAAAATCCAAAATCCCAAAAGTTTATCACATGAATAAAAAATAATTTTAAAATTTTTGAAATATATTTTAAAACTCTTACACTAAAACTCATATTACATATAATCCCAAATTTCCGGAGGTCCCTCCCAGCATCAATTTGAGCAGACGACTGACCACTTCTACCCCTACCAAACAAACCATGATACTCACTGGTTAATTTCACACCTCCACCATTGTTTCTCATTGGTTTTTTACTCACATTCGTTTGGCCAATTCGATGCGTTCACCCAACCCCTCCAATGATTCTCATTGGCCAAATACTCACCCTCGTTCGAGCAATTAATCGACAAGCCTCCATACCCACCAATGATTCTCCTTGGCTAAACATGTCACATTACAATCTCTCTTAATTGGCTAATTACTAGTGCGTTTTCGGAAACCTTGGTTCCGACCAATCAACCGCCTTTTTTAGTCACAATCGTGCGTGTATGTATTTTTCCCCCTAAACTCTTTATAAGGGGCACCCCGATCCTCCTCGGGAAAGCAGTCATTTTCTCGCTGTCATACCTTTTTCGCCATTCCAAGAGGGAAATCCACTGACCATTTTGTAGCTTGCATGGTTTCAAACCGTTATTTAATTTACGGTTGCCATGTTGTCAAGTGAATAATAAAATAACACCAACAGCATAACAGAAAAAAATTGAGATAATATTCATCAGCTTATACGCACGGTATTGACACGAGGAGCAACTTCGCCATGTCGTTTACTGGCACAAACCCACAACCATCAGGTAACTTGTACCAGCCCCCATCCGCCAGAACGTCCTACAGCTGATTCTTTCTCAGCTTCACCGAGAGACCAATCAGCTTCGACTTCAAATACAGCGATGGAGAAGAAGAAATATAAGTGCACGTCCCCGAATTTTCTCCATTCACGTCAGAGGACGTGAGCAAGTACAGTGAACTGAATAGTGGGTGCCTATGCCTTAGTTTTTTGAGATGCTCGAGGCCTTCTGCAAATTAAATTTCGTGACCGGTCAATTCACTGGCTCGGCTGCTACGGTGATTTCGAAGGTGGTTATGTGCAGGATGCATTTACGTGCGAATATAAATACTGTTACGTTTATAATTTAAGTTCTGACTCTATGCCTCCTTCTTCACTGGAAGAGTTGGTAAACCAAAATTGTGTTGTCCTCATTAGCTAGACAAGAATGCAAGATATTGTATCTTACAAACTTTTCCAAAAAGGAGTTATGTGTGAAAATTGCAGGAGTCATGTGAAGGTCATAACCACACTGTGGAGAGGCAAGGTTTCCCGGACTGGGCCTCCAGTTGCACGCTTTTGCATGCGAAGTGCACCTAGGCTCGAGGCCGAGACCTTCCATCAAGCCTTCTTGCAACGGTGGATCCTGGAGATAAGCTCATTCCCCCCGAGAAAAAAAAAGTGCAAGTACATATCCTCTACTGCACGGCGTGACCTACACGGACCAGGCGGCTCTTGCCGTAGCTATGGAGGGGTTAAACGAAAATGGTAGTCTCCTCTTTGAAAGAAGCGTTATCGATTGTAAGACTCTTGAATTATATCAGTGCAAGATTATGACAGTGACGACTGTGCAGTTCATTTGTGCCGTCTACAAACAAAAATTTCCCTCAAACATCGAAGAAATGAAAAAAAAAAAAAAAAAAAAAAAATTCCGGGCGAACAATGTTCAAGCAAGTACGACCAGGAAAATTGCGAAATTAAAAATTAAATTAAAAATGGTAAACGTTTTAAAGTATGCTTTGATCGATGTGATGTTGCTTGGCACAGTTTGGACGTTACCACACCACCGAACTCATTTCCAGATGTGCTCGTGTGTGATTGTACATATGAGATTTCCTCTATCTATAGAAAAACCCAGGTGATTAAAACCTCCCATTCTCCTCGTAATTTTTATTTGAAGAAACACACATTTCGTACAGTGTAAAAAAAATATTGACGTATATGATTAAAAGTTTTCATGGAAAAAGTATGTTTATATTCTATGTAAGTATTTTCTTTTTCGCGGCCAGCTACAAGCCAGACACGCCATATTTTTTCTTTTCACTTTAACACCTATGCCCATTCTGGGTTATGCAGGGGTGTAAGTATGTTCTTTAGCATAGTATTTTGTTTTCTATCTTATAACTTAACTTTTTTTGGCTCTCTTGGGCCACGTATGTGAGTAGAATGATTATGTATGTTGGGCATATCAGCGTCTGGTTTGGAGTATCGGAGTTATTCATGCCATCTGGTCGGCCAGTGGCCATCTTGTCCACCATGTTGAACGCCGGTGACATTTACCTTAACCTTGATCCAGTGACATTTGACGTTGAAAAACCAAACAATACAAAAAATTCCGAAAAGATAAAGATAATTATCTTAAAAATATTGATAAAATTTAAGAAAAAAATTATTAAGGAATTTTTAAAAGTTACCTAAAAAAACATCGTTAATTATTTATTTAAAAACAACTTACATTTCAAAAGACACCGCTCGCACCAGAAACAGCAGTCGACAGACCCCACCACCAATTGCTATTGGCTGTTTAGTCGCAAGATCTCCACCCCCACCAACCCTCACCTATGCTCATTCTATCGTATACAGCCGCCTTGGTTTTTTCGTTTGTCATTTGTTTATACATTGCTGGGGAATGCCATTTTGGATATCATATGTTTGCTTTCACATGACCTAGGTGGCTCCATTGTATAAATAATCTATATCACCACCAGGCGAGTTGTCGATATAGCCACCAGGTGGCAGCCATATTAGTATATATATTTTAAAGTATAGGTTGCACTTTCGGCGACCTCGATTCAGCCACCAGTTGAGCTTTTTAGACATAGGAAAAATCTGTTATTACTCATTCATATTTTAAAAAAATAATTCAATGAACAGTACACCTAAATGTATAATGCGGGACTTTGACTAACAGAATAATATATTAAATATATATATTAATTAAAATTTAAAAATGTACAATTTTAAAAATTATTATTTTTTAAATACATTGTTGTTCATATAGTACGATGGCACTTTAAAAATTATATTTAATTTAAATTTATTATATTTCTGTGCCTTTTACATTGAAATCATATTCTGGCAAATTAGGTAAACATGAAATAAAACACAATTTCACTCTGAAACATTTTTTTATTCAATTAATTTACTAGAATGGCTCTTGCAAACAAAAAATTACAATATTCTATAATATATATGCATCTCGATATATGCAACTTCTCGCTATTCTCACACGTGTTGTCCTTGTGCGAAAATGTAGCGTGGCATTTATTACACCGACACATTGCGCAGGGCGGGTTAAGCAGGTAACTAAACTTTTGAGGACATGTAGTGACGTCACAAGAGACCTACTTGCAGCAAACCTGGTACCAAGGTACTGATGAGAAATGCAGTCCACTTTAACAGGTCTTTGCATGTCTAAGTATACTGTCTCTACTGCCGAAAAGCTTACAGCACCAGTCACACAAATATGAAATGCAACATTATTTTTTACACAATCAAAGCGGTCATGACCTTGTGGCAGAAAGTAAATGTCTTATCTCAAAAGTGACGCTAATGAGGACGTTGTGGTCAGGCAAATAATCGTATGGACCAGTTGGAGATAGAAGTGCTGGAGCTAAAAAAGCAGGTAGCGCCGGCAATGGTGTTCAGGGTACCTCCGTCGAAACGTTTGATGGCTCCATTGAAGATTTCGTAGGCATCAAAGCTGAAAAAGTCGATGGTACTGTACAATCGGTAGATGAGAGTGCTTCACTGGTGACAGTAGATGCTGGTAGTCATTTGGGTTTCAGCTGAAGGAGTCGATGGTACTTTATCAACCTGAAACGATGGTACTGTACAGGCGGAATGAGATGCTGCTAGTGATGTAGAAATCACACCTGAATAAGTCGATGGCGCTGATGAAATGAAGACATCTGAATCGATTAAGAAATCGATGGCAAGAAATCATCCATGGGCAATATCCACTCCACTTTAACGTAACAGGCCAATGGATTATCTGGCGTAGAAGCTAGCCGAGACAATCCACCTTTCACATCAGCAGTTGTCAAACTAAGACTTTCAGCTGATCCCCTCCCCAATCTCTTATAATATACGCGTATGCAAGTCCTATTAAGTCATATTGACTTTGAACCAATAGTATTACACCGTTAATAAATTGTTCGAAAACCGACCAACCAATCACCGAGTTGCCGCATGATTGCAGCTGGGCAATCGCATACCTGCATTGAGACATCGCGTGCAGGCATTTAGACATCACATGCATGCAGGTAGGCAGACTTTAGGTGCTAATCATTATCATATTAACGGACCGTACAAACAGAGCAGTTCGTCAGACGCTGCGTAAAGTGTCCCGGTCGAAGTCATTTACTCGCAAGCACGACCCGGTGATGAGGAAGCAAACCCGGAACACAAGTACGCGATGTGTAAAGACTTCGATGAAGTTTTAGATGACTTTGTCAATGGTTTTTGACAAAAAAAAATATTTTTGTGCATGTGGACCTTATTTTTTATGACAAAAAATTGTATGTAATATATTTTATAATTCAGATATTAAGTTTGCAAAAACTATTTCACAATTAAGCAGAATTCACTCTTGACTGACTCCTGCAGACTGACCGATGCCGACTGACTCCTGCCGAATGATTCCTGCAGATTGGCTCCTGCCGTCTGACTTCCGCAGCCTGATATTTAAAAAATATCGGGTTATTAACCTCATTTGCGTAAACAAGAGTATGATTAACGATTTTTCGCGAATTTATTGCTTGTGTGTTTGCATAACACGAGATTTATTATCTTCGTGGGCAACAAGAGGATCTTATAGAGCGCAACAGAACTATTTCCGGGCATCATGGAGGCGCTCAATGATTGACGTAAAAATTAACTCTGATAATGGGTTGTTAAGCTCTCGCGTCTGGCCTTTCGAAAATTTATTATTCGTATGTCTATGATGCACTGTTATCTCTTCAGGTTCCCAATGTAATATTGCCAATTTTAAAATCGGCACTTAGCTCTGATATTACGTTGCGTAATGTGTAATTCTAAAAAAATTTTACTAGCGACTGGGCATTTTTTTTTCAATGATCAGGTCCTTGGTTCGTAAACAAAGACAATTCCTTTGAAGATGCAAGATTAATACAACAAAAAATACTAAGCATTTTTCACCTCGGAATATAAGCATGTAGCACTGTTCGTGCCATGAAGCGTATTACCATAAGTTTGTTCAAGGCCAAATTTGTTTCCTATTTCTGTAATGTGTGGCCTATTTTCCTTTATTTAAACTGAGTTTTAAGCAAGTATACATAATTATTTTCGGTGCCAAAATGCCTTTAGTAATCACAACGCAACTAGGGTTAAATCTTTAATCACAAAAGGAGGTTTACACTCGTGTTTGTGAAAGCATGGTGATAGACAATTCTGTTAGTTTTTTCCAAAGGGTTTACCATTAATTGTCACCGTATGTATGTGGGTGTGGAAATTTTTCTAAGTTTATGAATCAGCAGATGAAAGGACTCGTTCGCTGGGCTACGAAGATAATTATTATGACTTGATTCGGTACATACTCCTAGGGTTAATAGACTGTGCAAAAATGAATCTGGTGAAAAATGGTAGCTTTAAATACGTGTAAAATGCAAAACGGTTTCTCGGTGTTCCTGAAATATGCAAGGAATTGCTGATACCAAATAAATATTTGTGCTCAATATACCGATTTTTTTTAAAGACTGTAGCCATTATAGGTTTTTTTTTTAAGTTAATACGTACACATTTGCCTGCATTGCATTTTAATACTTATTTATTTATTTTATTTTTAGGTATTTTGTTTTTTGAATCGAGGACAACTCGAGATTCTGAAAGAATGATGTCGCAAATTCGATGCGAGTGAAAATAGCGCAACCCCTTTCCTATAATAGGGAACAGATGTAAAATAATTTTTATTAGTGTCTGCCTACTCGATTTTCGTAAAATAGTAGTGTGAACTTAAATTTTCTAGGTGGCGTGCAAGCTAAAGTTATAATAAAAATGGTAATTTTTCACTCTTTTGAGACGGACAGAGTTTCTAGGGCAAACGGGAACAAGTAATGACTCACCCAAGAAATCATCGCGGCATTCACGTGGAGTGAACTACAAAATAAAAAAATATAAAAAAATCGGCCGAACGTGTCGAGAATCGAACATGAGTCCCCCTGAACATGCGTCTCCCCCGGTGTTGACTTATGTGTGCAGATTTCGTCTGTGTTTATAATCCTATGGATAAAAGTTGGCCTGTGAGAGAAACAAAACATGCTGCTGGAGCAACAAGCCTCCCGCGGCCTCTCATCACCACTTATACTAACTGTGCGCTAGGGCGAAATTCCAATTCAACACCTAGTGCAGCACGGCTGTACGTGTGCGCGAGCTCATATTACAACTCTACGTGCCTCTCGTTTATTTCTGTAATGGGTCTGGAATCCACTTATTTAAGTGTGCTTTTGTCTTAATAGTATTTAATGCGTCTATCAGTCTCGCCTGCAGTTGGAATATTTCGATCTCTGTGTGTGTGGTCCGAATACATAATAATAGTAAGCACCTGAAGTCTGCCTACCTGCCTGCATATGATGTATCAATGCAGGTATACGATTGCCCAGCTGCAACCACGTGGCAACTCGGTGATGAGTTGGTCGGTGTCCGATCAATGCATTAATGGTGTAACGCGATTGGTTGAAAATCAATATGACGTCATAGGGCTTGAATACGCATATATTATAAGCGATGGTGGTCAACTGGAAGTTTTAGATTGACAACGGCCAATGTTAAATGCGGATCGTCTCGGCTAGCTTCTATGCCGGGTAATCCATAGCCACTTACGTTAAATTGGATTGGATATTTCCCACAGATGGTTTCTCGCTATCAGTATCTTCTCCGAGTGAGATGTCTCCGACTTTACCTGTGCCATCGATTTCTTCAGATTTGATGTCCACGTCACTAGCATCATCGAACTCCGCCAGTGCAGTACTATCGTTTCAGATTGATATAGTGCCATCGACTTCTTCAGCTCTGACACCTACATCACTACCAGAATCTACTGCCACCAGTGCAGCACGATCATCTACAGATAGTACAGAACCATAGACTTATTCAGTTGTGATGCCTACGGAGTCCTCAATGGAGCAATCGAACTTTTTGACTGAGGTAACCAGAACACCATTGCCGGCGCTACCTGCTTTTTTTAGCTCCAGCACTTCTATCTCCAACAGGTCCGTACGATTATTTGCCTGACCACTACGTCCTCATCAGCATCACTTTTGAGATAAGACAATTACTTTCATCCACAAGGTACGGCGACATTAGCACTTTGCTTGTGCCAAAAATCCGGTTGCATTTCATATTTATGTGACTGGTGCTGTAAGCTTTTCATCAGTAGAGACAGTATACTTAGACATGCAAAAGACATGTAAAGGTGAAGTGCATTTCTCATCAGTAACTCGGTACCAGGTTTTTTGCAAGCAGGTCTCTTGTGACTTCGCTACATGTCCTAATCTGTCCTGCACAGTATGTCGGTGTAATAAAAATCACGCTACATTTCCGCACAAGTAGAACACATGTGTAAATAGCGAGAAGCATCAAAACTATAACCTACATCAAAATTACATATTTTGAGATGCACATATACTTAAGAATATTGTAATTTTTTTTAGGGTCTAAGGGCCTGTATTATATTAATTGAAAAAAAAATTGCTGTGAATTAAATTGTGTTATATTTCATTTTGACCTAATATGACAGAATATACTTAAAATGTAAAAGTTAAAGAAATAAAATAAATTCAATTAAAAAGTATTGTGTAATGCACCATCGTACTATGTGTACAATTGTTAAAATCATTAAAAATACTTTTTTAATTTGAACAAACTAAAATTTTTAATAAATATCATACATTTTATAATTTATGCAGGTAGTCAATGTCCCGCACCATTAAATATTAATTGAAATTTTTTTTTTATTGGCAAGAGAAATTACAGATTTGCCTATGTCTTAGAACATGAGTGCTGTCAGCTCAGCTTGCGGCTGAATCGAGAAACAAATGCCACCTAAGTGTTGGAAATGGAATCCATCATGATGGGGCCGACAGCGCAACATATACTTTAAAAACATAAAGAATTATGGCTGCCAGATGGTGTCTAAATCGACCACTCGCCTGTTGGCGATTTCGATTATTAATACACTAGAGCCACCTAGGTGGTGTAAAAGTAAACATATGAATTCCAAGATGGCGTCCTGCAGCATGGTATAAAAAAATTGCAAACAAAAAATCAAGATGGCTGTATATGATAGAACGAGTATAGGTGAGGGCTGGTGGAGGTGCCACCTGCCGAATAAATTGCCAATAGCAATTTGTGGTAGGAGTCAGTCGTAAGCTGGACGTGTTGCTGTGTAGGAAGGGGTGCGGGGGGGACCTCAGGAAATGTAAGTTTTTTAAACATCTTTTTTAATAATTATTTTGTAAATGTATTTTTAAATTATATTTTAAAATGTTTAAAATAATTTTTTTAATAATTTTTTGAATTTCTGAAGACTTTTGATTTTATTGGGTAAATAAGGTCAAAGGTCATTGAATCATGTCCAATGCCAAGGTAAAGATCACCGACATCCAACATTGCGGACAAGATGGCAGCCGGACGACGGGAATGACAGAGCATGAACAGCTCCCATGCTCCACGCTAGACGCCGATATGCCCAAACATACAAAATCATTCTACGCATGTGTAAAAAAATTTATTGATATGTATAAATTACTATCAATGTTTTACATTATCTCATATTTCTTTGTTGTTTACCAACAGTTAGCATTTATTTAAGTAAATATGTTAATAATGTAAAATATTTTCTCCCAAGTGTTTTGTTAATAAAATATATATATATTTGTAAACTGCTTAATATTTTCTTCAATTTGATGTGTAAATATAATGTATTTTTATACTCAAATACAGTTTTTGTACTAGTGTTTTGGAAATATAATGAATCTATATATGATGGAAAAATTTTTTTTTTTTTGCAAGTATTTGCACAATATTTGTATTCGTATCAAAATCATTTTGAACTGTCATAAGTGTTTTGATCGCTGCCACATGCAAGCGATACAGAGGAGAGGAGAGGAGAGAGAGAGAGGCTGGCGGCGTCATCGTGCGATGTGTCAGAACGAAGGCCGTCACACGATCACATCCCCTCCGTCAGCATACTCCCTTTCACGTCATCACACTCGAGAGGTAGGTCAGGTAGGTCAGCATCAGTACTATTCATACCACACAGTGTTCGTGCCGTTCCATTTGTTAATTCAAGAGCCTTCTTTAAATAGATTTTTGCCAAATATGTTACGCAAGTAATTTTGTAATAGTAAAAAAAAAAAACCAATAATGTGCAAACATTTTTAGAATATATTTTTTTTAAATTTGTAGGTAAACAAGTCAAGCATTATCATTATTATAAAATATTGCACGTAGAAATATAAAAAAATATTGCATTTACTTGAGCCTTCTCCAAAGGAAAAGCAAGCGCAATCAATATTTATACAAAAAAACTTAAGTTTTATACATTGAGAAAAATTAATCACTGAACACACATAGTTAGAAGATAAATAATATTCCACTATATTTTACTTAAAACAACACACAAATATTACATAAAAAAATAGTTTAAAATGCTTGGTTCCCAAGTATAGGAGAAAAATTAGCGTGTCTCTAAAACCACATTTTTACATCCATATACATATCTAATGTAGCTGCAGACTATAGGATGGTAGAACACTTAGTAAAAATCCTTTCATCTAACATTTCACGTCCATAAGAACACGCACACAGTAAGCCAGCTAGAGTAGTAAATCGGTAACATCTTTACGTAACGAGCGTAAAATTCTTTCAAAGTTATTTAGACATTGGTGAATCTCATCCCCGTCAGCCCGATGGGCGGAAGGGTCAACATTGAGAGGTAGCGGAAACCACATGTCCTCGCAGCAGAGGCATCTTTCAGCATTTGTGTATGCAATACCAGACTCGAGAGTACGTTGTGTACCGGCATGGATGAGTCTGTCACTTTGTTGGGAGAAAGAGTCCCCGTCGTTTGCATATGTAAAACAGTCATCTCGGGCGATCCATTTTCCAGCCGTGGCGTGCTGCCAGCTCCCAGCAGCAGGGAAAATTCAGTTACGTTGTCGTATGTAGCCAACTCGCTCGTCTGGAAGCCACGAAAGGGTGGCGTCTGGGAGCCCTGGATGGGCGGCGACTGGGTGCTCTGGAAGGGTGCCATCGGAGTGCTCCAGAAGGGCATCTCCGTCGCGATGCCGACTGTTGCCATAGGTGAAGCGCCGGATTCTACCATGGTCTCCGATGGTGCAGCGTTTTATTGCTCTGATGCGATAGGAGAGCTTCGTCACTCTCGGACCAGAAATCGATCAATGACATTACGAAGAGGGCTGCTAATTTTCTTAAGGTAGCAACAGCGTGGATACCAATACATAGACGCCCAAACTAGGGCTTATAAGCGAGTGCCANGCTAATTTTCTTAAGGTAGCAACAGCGTGGATACCAATACATAGACGCCCAAACTAGGGCTTATAAGCGAGTGCCAATACTCCTTTCATAATATTCTGCATTACAATATTGCCCCCTCCACTTCTCCTTCATCATGTGTCTGAACGCCTGCGAAAAAGAAAAATTACCTATCAATTCAATTTTAGTGCTGGGTGGGCAGAGCCCTTAAAAGAGTTAACATTATAATTTTCTCTTTTAATATATTTATATCATTAAAGGACGTATTAATATTTTATCAACGGAATTCTGCCCATGGAAAATGATAAAGTAATGGATTAGGGAGATGGCCAAAGGCTAATAAATGGAGTGGGAGTTTGACGCCCCACCATTGTGTGCCAATTTAACTTGACGCTATTCCCCACCTGTGGAATACAGAGTGGTTCGTAAGGTCGGAGTTAATTCCTCCAGGCACAAACTATAAGGTGCCTGGGATTGAGGGTATTTCAATAAGGTAGACTTTTGATATTTCACTTAACTGGATGGATATATTGTCTCGAGTTTAAACAAAAACAACATACAGAAACACTTCCGAGGTGTGGTACTCTCTTTTGGCTAACTCGAGTTAACTGTGGGTGACTTCGCGGTGGAGGGGGGGACTTCTCTGGGCAGCGACATGATACTTAACTCTGCTGTTGGTGCTGGTATGTTGTCAGCTGTGGGTGAGCTCCGGCAATGTGGGCGGCCTTGGAAAAGGCCCGTTTTTGGTGCCGTCTCCCCTGGACTGCTGTTCTGGGCTCGTTCTCACGTCCTCTCACGATTACTTGACGCAACTCTTCCCTCGGCGCGGTCATAATCAACTGTCCTGATCACTAACTCTCCTACTGACGTACTCATGTACTTGTACTGAGGTACTGTTGTCTCCGGGGTCCGATGACCCCCGCTGCACTGGCTGGGCTGACCTCTCTGTGCGGTAATAATTAACTGATCTAACCTCTCTGCACGGTGATATTTCACTGTCCTGCTCGAAGGTCTACTGATTACTCATCTTACCTCTCTGCGCGGCGATATTCAACTGCTCTGCTCGAAGGTCTACTGATTACTAATTCCCACCGACCCCGCAAAGAGCCTTATATTCCCTCTAGCCTCTCTCCATNTGGGTGGGTAGGACTATGCAGCAGGACACGTGTAATAGCCGGCACACGCATTTTCCTCGACCTAACCTTTCTCTGTGGTGATTGGAATTGACACATGTCTCTCTAAGTCCCTACACTGGTTATGTTGGTGGGAGGGGGGGTTGGTGTACCACCGCCGTCTCATACTCCTAATTAGTCACGCGTCAAGTTTTTCCCCTCCGTAAGAGCCACGTTGCAGCTCCCCGGATTGTCTTGGAAAGGATACCAGAGGAACTGCGCCAGCCATCAGTGCTTTGATTTCGATCCGAGAGAACAGCTAATCATGCACGAGATCGAAGACGCAGTTCATAGGCCAGGAAACTCGTATTGGATCCAGCGCAGTAATATCTCGATCATCTTGCAATCGGGCATGTGACAGGTTAAGGAGAATTACTCCGCGTAAGGTTTTCCTGCTTCCTTCAGACGCGTTAAGTCCGTATATGTGAGCGGCAAGAGCCTCCCCCCCCCAGCAACATGATCATTTGGCACTGTACGTTCTCTCGAGCCAATCCTTAAAATAACATTTTTTACTTACGTTTATTTTTTCCTAGTTTTATGTATTTAGCAAAAAATGTAATGTTTAATTAAAGAAAGTGAAAGGTTTAAAATAAAATACACAGATAATTCATTATTTATACACTCATGTTTTATTACACTTAAAAAAATATTAACAAACTTTGGCATTATATCGGATACAATAAAATGGCAATGCTAGTAGTGCGTATAATCGACTCACAAAAGTATCGAACGCGCAGAGACCTGAAGAATAAAAGGGCCTACAAAATTTATTAATATCCAAACTGGCTGCGAAAACTGATGTTGCGAGGAATGGCAAGAATATATTGGATACTTTTGTCGGACACCTTGAAAATATCGATTTATATATATATAAATATATATGTGTATATTTACATGAACGAAATGCCTTTTTCACTTAGTGTATGTTGGATAACCGAACCGAATTGGTGAGCGAGCTTCAGCGATCGATAGAGGTGGTACAGACCAAATACTTACTGGCGAATAATGATAGAATGACAATTGAGAATCGAAGAGAGGAGGCTCTCAAACTTATTATTATCCTGCTAGAGGAAATTAGAAAAGAATAAAGTAAGAGGGACTATCCTCGCATTGAAATAAAATATGAAATGAAGGTGGAAGAACCGACCCCGACCTGCAAATGGAAAAGAAGCCGGGAATTGCTCAAATCAGAAGCAGGCATCTCTAGTGATGAAGACGATTTCCCCCATGATCGATTTACTGCGTGCGCGAGAACGGAAACGAACACAAAAGCACGGACCTGAGGCGGCACTCTTCTATCTCATCACATCGCTTCCAACTCTGACTGATCTGCTAACAAGACTAATGGTGTGCAGAAATGTGATGTAAAATTACACCTTGGAAATAAGGAAGTTAATATTTTCCCAAGGACGTACTGCCACTTGGAAAATAAAGGATTAAAATCATGCAGGCATTGAGCGAACTTTTGTTTCATAGGCGTCCTGGTCACTAGGCCGAATCGGATTTGTGCAAATACCGCCTTTTTTTTTAAAAGCAAAGTCGTGCATATTATGCCGAGAACAACCCTGTATCGAGTCGACTTAAAGACACAGCGAACGGAAAATTCCTTATTATAGCCAGACTGTTTCCTAAGGTACGTGAAACTGGTCGTCTGCGTTTGACTCTGAAATAGGAGAGCAGAGAAAAAATCTACTTTAATAATTGTGATGATACGAATGAGCTAGTAGATAGGTTGAGACTTCTGATTGCTTCGCAGGCAGCAGGAAACCACTCGTACACGAACGAAATAATTTTCATTATCGAAGAACTCGCCAAGGCGGGCTACATTTCGAAATGAGCAAGAATGCAAATGGCAGCAAGATGCACAAATATGCCAGGATAAATTCCCCATGCAGAAAATACATTATGAAAGGGCTGGACGATACTTTCCAATCTAACCTGATAGAAATTCAAGACTTTTTCTCGTGTGAGTAAAGGTCACAGCTACATTTTGACCATAATGGATACTTTTTCTAAGTATGCGTGGACCAGGCCGCTCAAAACGAATAATGTGAGCCACATCACGAAAAAAGCGACGAGCGTATTGGGCGAAGGACGCATACTTACGAATCTCCACACAGATGATGGTAAGGAATAATTTAATACAGCTTTCCATACACTGATTAATAAGTATGTAATAAATCAATATTCCACATACTCTGCACTGATGGCCAGCATCGTCGAGAATTTTCACAGGATGCTCAAAGTTAAACTGTGGAGACATTTCACGGCGAACAGAAACTACAAGTCATTGGATGTACTCCAAAAACTCGTATGCGATTACATTTCTACAGTATACTCTACCATTCTCATGGACCCAGAAGATGAGAAAAATGACTCCCTTTTACAAACCTTGCACACTGACATGGAAAGAAGGGACCCACGCAAGCCTAAAGCCAATATCTGTGACTTGGTGCGGATTTAAAAAACAGACATGGAGTTTTCTACAAAGGCTTTCGTCAGAACTGTTCTCCAGAGCTATACAAGATGGTGTAGGAATACAACTCTCGTACCCACGTACGTATTAACTCGAGGACCTACGAGGCGAACTCATCATTGGTGGATTTTACACAGAAGAGCTCTGGCCTACGAGGTTTCCAGATGTGTGTTTGGCGAAGAAGGCGCTGAAATGGCGTAATGGTCGCATGTACGTGCGGTGGATGAGCACTCCAAATGTTTTGACTCCAGGGTCGCCGAGAAAGACATTTTGACGTAAAAACCTGCAAAAAATATAATTTAACGTAATAAACACATTTATTTTAAAATAATAAAACATCATGTACGTTCTTAGAAGCTCGTTCTTTCATTTCTATCCCTGTTATCTCCCCCCTTCCTTCTCCAAAATTACTGCGGGCTTTTATGTATGCCTACATGTGTGCGAGATTATTTCCCCAAATGTTTAAGTTTGGAGTAAAACTATGAAGCATTTGATACATATATTTATATGTATATTCTTATATTGGAGTAGACAGGTTTTTGTGTCTACTAAAGTGAACATTGAAATTTTTTTTTTACTCTATGTTATTTCACATTTGATGAGCCTGTATATACTCTCGACTTACATAATAAATATTTATATTAGAATTTATATTTCAAGTGCGAAGTATTTCAGGTCTTGTTAGCTAGCGTGACGTCACCGCTTAAGGCAAGTTGCTCGCTCCTTCCCTGGCTCCAGGTAGCCGCGCGCACCATCTACTGCTTGCATTGCAGGAAGAGCAAAATACAACTTATGCTCTGCTGCCAACTCGTGATTACTGCACGTTGTACCAACCTCAACTCCAGCCATATTTGCTGCTGCATGGCACGTTGAAAGATAATTTTCGAGGCCACCTTAACAGGCTCTGTACTTTACCCCTAATCCTTAATTTATTTATACATGAATAATTACGTTAATAAACATAACATATAAACGTGATTTTAGTGGTAGTTGCCGAGATTAGAATATAATAAAATATAAAAATTATTTTTGAAGAATTTTTTCTTTAACATATGACAATACTGATATATTAATGTTTTTTTATTAACCAACAGTGTTTTTTAGATTTACTTACGTGAGCCAGAATAACTCGAGAAATTAAAAAAATATATTTTTACGACATTTATTTATGCATACATAACAATATTACTCTTCTGAATATCTGAAAAATACAAGGAATACTTTTTTAACGAGTGTCGTCTCTAAGTGATAGCATTACAAAAAATATTTTTTTTTTTTATGTACCATTGGTTTCTAATAGTTTCAGGGCTTCGGAGTTGCACGGATCACATAAATGTCTTTGATATTCCCACTTGTGAAGTCTTGTGACGTACGTCTCGACGAACTGTCGAAACGGCGGGCAGCAGCGCTGCTCGTGAAGGCCTATGACGTTCGTTCCGATGGGGCACGCATTGCGAATCGCCGACTCTTGGCGTCTTCCAATCACGAACACTGGGAACTCGCAAACAATAGCTTCCTCCAATAAGTTGGGAATTTCGCCATTCGGAATTTTTCCCTCGTCCCAACCTAGTCTATGCGTTTCGTGCATCTATAAACGGTAAGCCTATTGCGTGGTGCGGTCGAGGTGCTGCCATGGACACGGCGGTAAAAAAGTGAAAACTTTGGTTTTCTCGTCTTCGTCACTGTACGAGATGGCTATCTGCTTGATGGTGTACAAATACAATGAGCGAAAACATTTCATCTTGCAAAACATTTTTTACTACATATTTTTGTTATATAAAAATTTAAGTTGCCATGCACACTAAGAATTTCTTTTTTCAGAGATATTTTACAAAATCATTTAAAACTTCATCGAGGTCCTCCATACCGGGCACCTGCGTTCTGGGTTGGCTTCCTCGCCGTCGTTGCCTCGTGCTTACAAGTGCATTTCTTGAAGGGGAACATCTTCCACAGATCCAGCTTACGATTAAACGACTTTCACGGAGGCGTCTTCCACGGGCGTATCTTCCACGGGGAGCGTATCCCGCGAGGGCGTCTTCCACAGGCACGGACGTCGCAAGGGCTGCTCGGCGGGCCTTGCACCAGCCCCTGCGATGTGGTCTGTCGGGAACCAAGGTGGTGCAGCCCTCAAGACACTCCTTGTACGGGAAGCAGTCCCGTATGTGTTCGTTCTGCTGTTCGTAGGCAGGCAAATACTGCGACACAGTCAACATTTCCTGAGGTTCGTAGACCAGGAGAAATTCCTTCGGCAGGAACGGTAACTCGTCCCGTTTGTCCAAGTCACTAAGCGAACGCACCCTTCGAAATGCCAAGATGGCCGAAAAGATTTTATGGCCGCTTGGACAACTTGCGTACATTTTTCTTTTTTAAGGGCGAGAAAATTAATGCTTTCCCGAGGGGCCCCGGAGTGCGCCTTATAAAAACACGCCTGCGACCGGAATGACAGAGCATGAACAGCTCCGGCACTCTGATGCCGCACGCCTTTGTCTCCAAACATACCAAATCATACTAATATTTGGATTTTTTAAACTGTACCACATTTCCGATTCACAGTACTTTCCCGGAAAACTTATAATCATAAACAAAATTTTAATACACAACTGTTAATGGTGCGTACCAGTTTTTTATAATATTTTCCAATTTATTACATGGAACAAACATGTTAGTTACGTAAAGATATTTATTACAAATGCTAATTATAGTAATTTCGCAATTATTTAAAAGTTGAGTTAAATTTTTTTTACTCAATAAGGGTGCTGTTCTGGAAGGCCATAACGGCAGAATCACATGTGGTACAAGGTACATGGTTACGTTAATGTTCTTATATTTACTACATGGACAAAATAAAACATTTAATATTTGAAGTAGTTTCATAAATATTTTTAACATTGAAAAAATAAATTTCCTTTCCTGAAAAAAATGCTAAGAATTAACTAAATACGCAGAAGTAAAAAAAAACAGGAATCAGGAAGTTTGCTGGAATGACCGATGTCTTTCTGTCTAAATTTACGTCAAAAAGAAAGTCAAAAATGCACAATGGAATTTGTGACGAGACATGACCCAGTGCAAGGCGAGAGGAAGAGACATATGATAATATAGGTTTCTTTCCTAAATTTTTGCAGCCTTCTTTCAGCTGCACGAGAAAAGAGATATTGATTAAAAAAAAAGACGGGGAAGATTGTTTCAAAGTATTTTTTTTTCTGGCTCATAGTTTACAAAGGGGCGTTTTCCGCGATACATGTTTGTAGTGTCGGAGGGAAATCTNTTTCTTTCCTAAATTTTTGCAGCCTTCTTTCAGCTGCACGAGAAAAGAGATATTGATTAAAAAAAAAGACGGGGAAGATTGTTTCAAAGTGTTTTTTTTTCTGGCTCATAGTTTACAAAGGGGCGTTTTCCGCGATACATGTTTGTAGTGTCGGAGGGAAATCTCAATAGCCTCTTAGTCAACATCTTCTCCATATTAATGAACCGTCATCTCCGTGGAATTGTATTTTACATCCTTGATAAGGCTCATGATGTTGCTGACTACTTAAAATAAGTCAAATATTGGAATACCACGATCCTTATTAGCCAAGTGATATGAAACACAAATAAAAACCAGAAAATTAGGAAAATTTTACGTATCATCTCAGCCTTTGAAACCAAACGATAAAAAAGTCTTCTGCAATGAATGCTGATCTTCAATTAACAGTTATTAAAACCATGTGATTTTACGAATACTTTTCAATTGTATTAATGAGTAATAATTATCATACTGGGTGCTGAAGAAGATGAGATTGGCACAATATAGGCATATAAGCGAGTTATTGAACATTTATTTCGAATACCTATGCTTTTGTTATCTTAAGGGTTCAGCAAACGTACGTGGTATTACACTGTAAAATACTAAACTATTAAAATTATAAATATTGGTTATATTTTATTCTATCGATTTATATAAGCTGTCAGTACATATAACTTGTAAATTATGTGAATTTTAAGTAAATATATATAAAATGTTAACTTATATATAAAAAATTATATAAACTGTTATAAAATATATTCTTATTTTTTATGCCTTTGAGAAAGTAAAATATACTAGACATTGGTAAAATAAAATGACTTGGTTGTCAGTATATCCTGCTGATAAAATATTTGTTTCTCCTAAATTTCATGTTTACTTTGTTTGCTGAAAAATATCTGTCTTCATGCATTTTAAATTTTGCATAGCCAACGAAATTAATTTGTGGTTAACATATTCGTTCTGCCATTTATATAGAATGTTCTTTACTGGCTTGAAGAAACCTTTATCTCAGATAAATATATGGCGAGTTCTCGCTTTCTGAATACATGTAGATGATTTGACGACTCAAAATTCCTACGTATTGTGACTCTGAATTCCGTTGAATGGCGGCATATTAAGTAGTGTTTTAACTTGTCAGTTCACATTTTGTAGTTATCATTTTGCTCGGGTTTCAGAAAGTATGGCACCAGTATATATATATGGCAAAGAAGAGATATTGAAAACAAAAAAATAATTGCCAAACTGCTATTGCAAAATAAAAAAAAAATATTCTATTCGATGTTTCTTCACATTTTTAGAATCAAACCTTTGAATAATACCCCATTTATGACATGATTGGTTGTTTCCTAGATATGTCACGTATCACAAGATGTTTGTACTTGTGTTAACATAAAAGTGCCGTATGTTCGGCTAAATTGAACTTTTGCTTGTATCTTTTCAACAAATTATAATGCGTTATTTATAATCAATCTGAATAACAACAGGAAAAAATAGGTATGTCTGTAATGCCTAGTTTGAAATAGTTGTTACGCAGAATATAATTACATTGATTCCGCACGACAGATGTGTGCTGACCCTTTGGTGTAATTTTCTAGACTCGGTTAAGATTTGTTTGCAGTGA
This sequence comes from Clitarchus hookeri, assembly GCA_002778355.1. Taxonomy (NCBI): domain Eukaryota; kingdom Metazoa; phylum Arthropoda; class Insecta; order Phasmatodea; family Phasmatidae; genus Clitarchus; species Clitarchus hookeri. The sequence goes on from NQII01001813.1 coordinate 375,543, forward strand.
GGCGGAGGAATATCCATGAAGTAGAACTTAAGCAAAGCTTCAGGAAAATTTGGAAGTAACCGTGATTATACATATATAATTTTCGTAATTATTTTCAAAATACCTTTAGGGTTATTATACTCCCAATTTCCTGTTTGAGTTGTAATATTACTTTGAGATAGGAATTAATACCATATTATTATGACGAGAAAATTGTTTTTTTTTTTTTTTTTTTTTTTTCAGAATAGCTTTTTGGCATAATTATGAACCTACTCATTTCGTTGGTTAGACCGAAATGGTGATATGGTGATTTTTAACTTTGTAAATTCATATTTTAACAAGTTATGTTATTTATAAAACATGAAATTACGAAATAGTTAAAAAAAATTTACGAAATCATGGTCTTGCGACAAGTTTGTAAACAAATTATACGCACTTAGATAAGTATATATGTGACGAATGATGAGACTGACCTTCCCTGATACCAAAGATAAATGGTTTGCAGGGTCGAGCCAGAGTATTTGATGTTTGTGAGCGTGCCTGTACGCATGTGTGTTGTGTTTGTGTGAGAGTGTACTCGAAGAAAGGGAAAAAATTGGATGAAAACCAGACGTAATGGTATAGAACATTTGTACAGTCTGTAACAATTGTGTGTGTACGTGCCAGGAATAACTGCTGGGCAAGCCAAGCTACGCCAATCTTCACACGCCCCACAGGACGTTGGGAAGTTCGGGAGAATGGGGTTCGGTTCAAGAGGAAAATCCGGAGAGATAAGACACGTACTTATGAAAAAGAAAATTTTTTGTTACGATACTATTTATACTCACGCACCTTACGTGTCGTGTAGTAACTAGCCGCAAGAATTATATGTCCAAAAAGTGGTTAAACATTATTTCGTGAGAGAGAGCAAAAGGCATACATAGTAATGACTTTTAATTAATTACGCTTAAAAATACAATTTTATTAGTGGGCAGCCGATATAAAATTTCTGTGAGCATTTGTATGAATAACAAAAAGGGACAAACAACAAAACGAAGACATAAGAAACGTATTACAATTTTAAAATTTGTATGAAAATGCAATAAACGTGTGGAATGTGTGAAGAGTTGCAGATAATCCAAATAACCTGTATATTACAATCTTTAAGTTAAAAAAAAGTGGACAAACGAGTGAATCAATTGAAGTTCGCAAGAAGTTTTTCAACGTCATCATGCTAGAAGGAGAATAATAAGAATAAAATAATTATTTGACTTGTTGTTAACGATTTAGACCACGGAGATGTTGTAGCGGGTTTTAAGGAGTTGTAAGAATTATAATTTTCAAACACGTTTATTGTTTCTTTTTGAATTTGTTATTTGCATTCGTTTTTAGGATCACCGACTTTGCAACTTTTTCACTACGTAGTTGAGCTCATTTCGAGGTCTTGTGCAACTGGTTGTAAGCTGAAAATTATAATCAGCGTTAACAACGTCTCTTTCCCTTATGTGAAGGCCCAACATTTTCTCATGTACACCTATTTTACGTGTACGAAAGCGACCGTGAATGAAATTTCAGCGTTGGTGGATTGCCGTTTACCCATATAGCAACATTGTGAGCAAACACTGTTAGCCACCATTGTGCAAACATTGTGAGAAAATATTTTTGCCAGAGGTACTAATTTTCTTACGCTGTTAATTTTCACATATTATTGCAGCAAAGGGCATTTCGATAATGTGCGAAATTAAATTTTACGAACAAATATCTATCATAACAAAAGTAGTTATAAGAGTAACCTTTAAGACTTACTGTAGCTAAAATATGTTTAATGTCTCCCTGTTGGGATAATTTACCATATTGTGCCAGCTTTCAAGATACATGTCTCACTCCAACTTAAAGAGACAGTTATAAAAGTTGAAAACACAGAAATTTCAATAAATTAAAACAGTTTTAATAATTTACTATTCTGCGTAAAGACATGTCAGTATCATGGACCAATACCCCCAGGGACAGCTGGCACAAGGTAGATTAGCACTGAGAGGCGTATTGGCATGCTGGTTCCATTGCTGTCTGTCCATCCATTATCTGATTCACCACGATAAGTTCTGGAATTGGCCCTTCTGTCCGATCAGCTGCTGGGGACTGCAATGGCACCCTTATTGGCTGGGCTGCCGGCTGGCAATTGAATTGCAAGTTGCTAATTGGCGAATGACGTTACAACATGTCGCTGGCTAGTGACGTAATTTTGCTGGCGTGTGCAGTTGAAGTTCGTGGTGTAAGCGTCTGTTTGAGCTGTATTCTTAAAGACTCGGTGTCACAGGCCATGTTGAATAGCTGCTTTCTAGCTTACTTAAGTGGTTTCAAGGCCCTTATATATATAAACTACAACTATACCTATCTGGCAATATACATACATTACTCTATAGAAGAAACATAAATTCTGAGCTTTCGTCGTGTAGTTTTGAGGTAATTATAGTAGTATGATTTTCAAATTACCCTCTATATTTTTACAGTTTAAATGGATGGATAGAATTAGGTGACGACATTTGAAGGCATTTTAAAAAGCGAAAATTCTACAAAAAGGAATTTTTAGATATTTGATTCATGATAAAGTTGTAGTACATCAATGGAAAGTTCACCACGGCTTTTTTAGACCGACCATTAAGTAGTCTTTGTTGCCTGAGAGCAAGCGCTGACTCATATGTCTGCAAATTATGGGGCCACGGTGGTGAAGTGGTTAGACTATTTACTTTCCACCTAGACGAACCATGTTAGATTCCCGACATGGTCGCCCCTGGATTTTCGCATGTTGGAATCGTGCCAGATGATACCGCTGGTTGGCGGGTTTTCTTGGAGATGTCTTGTTTCCCCCACCCTTGCATTCCGGCACTGCTCCATACTCGCGTCGCTCCACCTTCATCAGCTCTCAAGACCTTGATGTTAAGAGCCATCCAAATCTCTTCTTTCACTGACTGACTTATCGACACTTAAAATGGTAATCTCTGGAACTGCGCAAGTGCGGGAANATCCAAATCTCTTCTTTCACTGACTGACTTATCGACACTTAAAATGGTAATCTCTGGAACTGCGCAAGTGCGGGAAGATGCAGAAAGTATTAACACTTGGAGCTCTGTACTTATTAACTGGCAATCATGACCTGCCAAGAAGTGAGTTGTCCAAAGATACACTTCAATACATACATACCATACTGACAAGTTTCAATGTNCTTGGAGATGTCTTGTTTCCCCCACCCTTGCATTCCGGCACTGCTCCATACTCGCGTCGCTCCACCTTCATCAGCTCTCAAGACCTTGATGTTAAGAGCCATCCAAATCTCTTCTTTCACTGACTGACTTATCGACACTTAAAATGGTAATCTCTGGAACTGCGCAAGTGCGGGATGATGCAGAAAGTATTAACACTTGGAGCTCTGTACTTATTAACTGGCAATCATGACCTGCCAAGAAGTGAGTTGTCCAAAGATACACTTCAATACATACATACCATACTGACAAGTTTCAATATTGGCTGGCTGTTGGCCATTGAATTGGCGAGCTGACTGTACCAATCACGGTGAATTTGTAGTGCATAACACGACTTACAGTTCATTATGTTTATTTCGGCAAGTGAATATGAATTAAATATTTTGTTCACAAAAATTAATTACGGTTGTATAGAGTGTTCCATTAAGACAAAATTAAAACTAGTGAAGCAGTGATAGCATGTTCATGCGAGTTTTGTCTTAAAAGTCAAAGGAATCAACCTGTTGCCGTCTCTGTTAACTTATGCACAGGTTTTAAATGGTTAATTGATCACATCTTATAGCCTTTTCAGATCTACATTTTTCTTTACTTTGTATCCTACCACTAACTATAAAACTGGCATCGCCATGGAACTATCACTTTATTTGTACGTGCATCATTCATGGTAAACTGTGAAATAATTTTCAGGAGAGCAAATGTGTCAATAATATGAAAATCCACACGCCTACGAGCATAAAAAAGAATGGCACACATTAGTAGCCATAAATGGAAACGTTACACTCTCAATAAAACGGTAAAGCTATATTTCTTAATCCGCTGCCAACGTAACTGGCAACCTCCATGCCACTTAGTGATGCCACTTAGTGATGGAGTGTCTATGTAGCTATGGAGAGTGTTATTTTTCTTTCAAATGTTGAATTCGGGTGTGCCTAAATTTACCGCGAACAGTCTTTATAAATATAGCCACTGTGCCCGCCTAAGGAGGTCTCGAGAGTTTGTGTGGATCATTGTGACTGAAGAAAGTTCCTGTGGGTTCAGCGAGCGAAGTCGGTTATTGGTAGCGACCTGCGTACAGGAAACGTGGTTCTCCCGGACGAATGCTGCTGTGTTGCGGTGTTTCTGGCTAACCTGAGTGTCGGAGCGTTAGAGCGGAGGAGTTTGTGCAAGAACAATATACGGCCGTTCACGGTTAATTGAGCTCTTTTGAAAGCCTCTCTTGATATCTACTTTCGTTTATATTTTGTATCCTTCCACTACATGTAATATTAACATTGACACGGGCCTGATAACTTTATCCAGACGCAATCCAAGTGAACACGTGGATGATTTATGAAAGAAAATGCGTTATTTATATGCAGATACGCACTCTAATATACAGGATCCCGCTTAAAAACCTCCAACATTTTAATGAGAAATATAGAAATTAATATAAATTGGAAGCAAACATCAATTCAGTAGTTCATTTCCAAAGCGTACCTAGTCCACTAATAAGAAAATTTCCAATAGTGGTCATGTTGGTTTCTTCCTAGTCTTTGCTGTGGAATTACAAATATTCTATACGTCGAAAACAGTGCGAATGTCGTTCAAATGCAGGTTTAAAATTTATCTAATTTCCAAAGTAGTCATTGCACAACTACATTAAAAATAATTTATTTATTTCTAAGAGGAATGCTTGGTTTCAGAAGCTCTAAACTCTACAGGCAATGTTGGTGGCCAGCTGCAACATCCGTACCATACAGCCACATTAAGAAGTACTCTCCATATTTATTTGTCGCTCTTTCCCGTCATTAAATGTACACGGACGAGGATACATTTGAAATTGGACTTCTCTGTAACAAAATATGGTTTGACAAACAATGCGGTTTATTTGCACTAGGTCTTGTAAATTATGTCCAAACGATTAACGCTATTCCTGATGCGCGTAGTCAGTAGTGTTTGGAAGGGTTCCATCATTAAATGGGTGAGTTTCAGCGTAATGTTTGAAATTTTTTGGTGTATTGCAGCTTTCAGTTGGTCACTGGCTCATGGCTGACAGTTGTAAACAATAGCCTTGTGATGACCCCATAGAAAGAAATCGCAAGGGCCTAGATCTGGCGACCGTGCAGGCCACATGATTGCCCCATGTAATAAGACCACCCGGCTGGGGAACAATTCTCTCAAAGCAGCCATTTAGACCCGCGCTGTGTGGGCGGTAGCGATATTAAGTTAAAGCCGCACATCCGTAATGGCGAGTTGTGCGAGTTNTGTGATGACCCCATAGAAAGAAATCGCAAGGGCCTAGATCTGGCGACCGTGCAGGCCACATGATTGCCCCATGTATTAAGACCACCCGGCTGGGGAACAATTCTCTCAAAGCAGCAATTTAGACCCGCGCTGTGTGGGCGGTAGCGATATTAAGTTAAAGCCGCACATCCGTAATGGCGAGTTGTGCGAGTTNATTTAGACCCGCGCTGTGTGGGCGGTAGCGATATTAAGTTAAAGCCGCACATCCGTAATGGCGAGTTGTGCGAGTTGTGTTCCAGAAATGGACGTAACTGTATCATGTAATGAGCGGCCGCCACTGCAACTGCACGCCCTTCTTCCATAAAACAATGAGGCCCAATGACACCAAAATTGTCAACGGTGCACCACATGGTAACATGTGAAATACGAAGAGGTTATTTCATGAAGCTGGCGAGAATTGACTTGAGCCCAATAACACAAGTTTTGCTCTTTAACATTGCCATTCAAGTGGAAGTGTTCTTCGTCGCTTGAAATCAGCACAGCATGAGCATGCACATTTTCAAAGATAAGCGCACAGCATGTTGTTCGGTTTCCAAGTTCCGTTCAGTAATTGATTGAGCATCCATAAGTTTGTAGGTGTGAAATTTGAAATATTTGTGCAAAATCATTGTGACGCTTCGGTCCGATATTCCCAAATTGGATATTTATCGGGATAACTTTTCGGTGATTGCACAAAGAATCGTATTCGTCGACGTCAAATGCGGGAGGTTCGCTTCCTGTGCCATTAAATAAAAAACTGCATTGTGTATCATGTCAAACTGTGTAACGCACCTGTACCTTCTAAATATTGTACTTTTCTTATTGTCATTTAAAACGTGGGAGGTTTTTGGTCCGGATGCTGTATATAAAACAAGGAACACTGACTCCACCGGTCATAAGTTTAAACATTACACTCGAAGTACAACGTCAAAGCTTAGAACTAGTTTTTATTTATCCGCAGGCTACTTTACTATAGTCACGGCAGCCTAAGAACCGTCTGCCTACCCAAGTGAAAGATAGAAACAGAACTGCTCACATAGAACCAACCACAGGTAGTTTGCAGGTGGGCAGACGTATATGGAGGCACTCCCTCCTACCTGCCGTACCACCATCGTCCAATTGTTTTCTTCCCCAGGGAGAAGAAGCCCAACAATAGTAGAGCTCCTTATTCCTAAGTAACAGTAGCGCTACTACAGGAACCTGCATGCCAGTGTGTGTACTATAGCACATACGGGATGTTCCGCAACGAAACCGACAAACTTGGCCAGCATGTTCTACAGATTCATATTTACACATAGGCTAGGAAACTCGCTCCGTTTCAGAGTTACTGCGACGGAAATAAAATAAATACATATTTCCAAGAACGGTTTTCGGCGAATGTGTGGTGCAGATTACTTGGGAACCATATAACTGAACCACATTTAATACAGGGCGCTCTCAGTGCTTATAACTGTAGTAGTACGACGTGACATGTGGTTGCACCAGGATGGGGCACCTCCACACTTCAGCAGGGCTCTGACTGATTGCAGAGTATCCACGCAGGTGGATACTGAGAGTTTGCCCAGTTCCATGTCCACAGCGGTCGTCTGGCCTCTTCCCTATTGAAATTTCGTTTCCTCTGGGGCTACTAGGAGAGTCGGGTGTACAAAGAAGGGAAATCAGACACCCGGCACCAGTAGATACGGGCGATGAGTAAGTAAATGCCACAGCTCGATACCGAAATAAACATGTAGAATTGCAGCAGCCGAACGCCGCAGTGCAACGTGCCACAGCCTGCTTACGGTCAGGTTAGACCCGTTTTGAACAGCTTATATGAAACCTTCGACATGTAGGCAATGTCAAAAGATATATTCAGTAGCTACAAATGTTGTGTACACTGCATTTCCGTCACTGTAACTCTGAAACTAGACTTCATAACCTACATGTGTATTTAACATTTTATGTTGCAAATGAACACAATGTGATGGGGTTTGCTCCATCACCAATGTGAGTTGCATTTTACAGTTTTATGGTAAGACCGTTCGCTTTTCCATCTGAGCATTTATGTTCTCTCTGGCGCTCGACTCATGTCGTTGCATCTGCCCGCAGCGCACTACTCTTTGGCGGGTTGCAGCGCGAAGTGTGAAGGGGCCACATGCCTGAACATTTTGTGATTCACTCTTATATTTTTGGTAATTAAAAAGGTGGTGATGTAGAGCCCGCTGACGGTCGGGCCTGGGGTCCCTGGAGAAAGGTGAGTGCGTGGAGGGGGCGGTAGGGCAGTATCAATAGGGGAACTAGCAGACGGGGAGATGCTGCTGGAATGTCGCTCTACGATGTTGAAGCTGAATATAAATGGTGACACTGTTAAATTCTCACTGATGAGGCGGGACTTAGAATATTCTGCGGAATAGTGTGAATCAGGACTTAAAATATTTTCTGCAGGGTAGGAGGAGGCTGTTTCTGGCGGAAGCGCGTGGATACTTCGTATTCATTTTGAGGTAACAGCGTACTTAGGGTTTCGATGCCTGTTGTGGAACTTAGCCTCTAATGTCGTTAATGCGAGTTTTGGGTACTAGGAGGAAAGTATTTGGGACTTAGATTTTGAGGAGACAGTTTGTGATCAGGGACGTCGCGAAATACCCGTGTTTATACATTTTATTATTTTGTGTGACTCTCTGTGTGTTGTACGTACGTATGACCAGTACCTACACACTGGACTCACCGGTAAAGGCAATACCCTCATACTCATGCATATGGTTGGGTGTATGTTTGAGTGATACTTGTGTGGTGAGTGAGCACTACCTTCTCTCTGTGGATGCACCAGAGAGGGCAATGACCTCCGGCTCAGATGTTTGTGGACTGGCGTGAATGTGATTGTGTTTGGGAAAGGAATAATGTTGGATTGCAATTGGGATCATTTTTCTTCTAGAGACCCCAAGGTCTCGGCTTTTGATTAAATAACTTAGATTTTTTTATGTCGTCTTATTAATGAGTGGTTATTCTGCAAAATACAGGATGTTTTTAAATGTGATTTTACTGCAATCTCAAATATTTTTGTTAGTGAATTGTTTCGGAAACAAAATGTTTGTATAAGTAAAACCCAAGGTGAATTAAATTTTTGTAAATTGAAAGAAAGGGTCAGAAGGGAAAGAATATTGCACCAAAATTAAACTAATATTAAACGAAACCGTATTTTGTACAATTTTGAGTTCATCCACACATTCTGGTCAGCAATAAAAAGTAACTATCAATCACTCTGTTTTGAAAGGTTATGTGATATGTGCATTCCCTCTCCCGTNTCTGGTCAGCAATAAAAAGTAACTATCAATCACTCTGTTTTGAAAGGTTATGTGATATGTGCATTCCCTCTCCCGTTCTCTTCCCGGATAGCGGTACATAGGTGGTGGCTTAGAGGGTAGTTGTGGCTGCAGAAGGACCCACGGAACAAGTAGAACACGCTGGCAAAGTTGGTCGGTTTCGTCGCGGAAAAACCTGTATAGAGTTATGAACAGTGAGTTTTTTCAATTTTTTATTTCAAAAGTTTTTACTTTACTTTGAACAGCCTATATATCAAGTGAACTCTGACAGATCCACGGTATTTGGCATCCTAATTTTGTCAATACGACTAATCGATTTATATTTAATTGACTCATGTAATATTAGATTCCCGCCGGGCTCGCTCTCGTATTTTCGCATGTGGGAATCGTTGCGGACGATGCCGCTGGTCGGCGGGTTTGCCTNACGTATGACCAGTACCTACACACTGGACTCACCGGTAAAGGCAATACCCTCATACTCATGCATATGGTTGGGTGTATGTTTGAGTGATACTTGTGTGGTGAGTGAGCACTACCTTCTCTCTGTGGATGCACCAGAGAGGGCAATGACCTCCGGCTCAGATGTTTGTGGACTGGCGTGAATGTGATTGTGTTTGGGAAAGGAATAATGTTGGATTGCAATTGGGATCATTTTTCTTCTAGAGACCCCAAGGTCTCGGCTTTTGATTAAATAACTTAGATTTTTTTATGTCGTCTTATTAATGAGTGGTTATTCTGCAAAATACAGGATGTTTTTAAATGTGATTTTACTGCAATCTCAAATGTTTTTGTTAGTGAATTGTTTCGGAAACAAAATGTTTGTATAAGTAAAACCCAAGGTGAATTAAATTTTTGTAAATTGAAAGAAAGGGTCAGAAGGGAAAGAATATTGCACCAAAATTAAACTAATATTAAACGAAACCGTATTTTGTACAATTTTGAGTTCATCCACACATTCTGGTCAGCAATAAAAAGTAACTATCAATCACTCTGTTTTGAAAGGTTATGTGATATGTGCATTCCCTCTCCCGTCCTCTTCCTGGATAGCGGTACATAGGTGGTGGCTGAGAGGGTAGTTGTGGCGGCAGAAGGACCCACGGAACAAGTAGAACACGCTGGCAAAGTTGGTCGGTTTCGTCGCGGAATAACCTGTATAGAGTTATGAACAGTGAGTTTTTTTCAATTTTTTATTTCAAAAGTTTTTACTTTACTTTGAACAGCCTATATATCAAGTGAACTCTGACAGATCCACGGTATTTGGCATCCTAATTTTGTCAATACGACTATTCGATTTATATTTAATTGACTCATGTAATATTAGTTTCCCGCCGGGCTCGCTCTCGTATTTTCGCATGTGGGAATCGTTGCGGACGATGCCGCTGGTCGGCGGGTTTGCCTNTTCCCGCCGGGCTCGCTCTCGTATTTTCGCATGTGGGAATCGTTGCGGACGATGCCGCTGGTCGGCGGGTTTGCCTGGGGGTCTCCCGTTTCCCACACCCTTTCATTCTGGCGCTGCTCCATGCTCACATCACTTCACCCTCATCGGCTCTCAAGACATCGATGTTAAGTGCCGCCAAAATTTCTTCTTTCACTCACTTATGTAATAAGATACTCAGTAATGTTTACTATGCTCAATGTAGATAATTAAATATTTACTGCTAAACAGATTTATAAAATGCTCTTTATATTAATTGCGAAAACTAATTTACATATTTTATTTAACTAAGACGTATATTATTCAAGAACCATACAACGCCCATGCACATGAAAAATATTGAGGAGCTCGATTTTCATCCTCCTTCCTTGAGGATGGAAAAATATTCGTTGGAAACCAGTAACAATTCAGCAGCTTGGGGCGAAAATAACGTGCTAAATTAAACCCAGGCTCGCTTTCGATTGCCCAAATACATTGTACGTATTTAATTAATTGAAAATATTATATACAATATGTTAACTTAACTATGAACGAATTTACTTCTGCAGTTAAAGCGAATCTCCCCAACGATATTGCATTAACATCAACTCAGTATCTCCTACATCTTTCAACGGTTCGCAACAAGGGATACCACAGAGTAAATTCCAGTTATCAGTACACAATAAATAAAGACACCTGCTTTATGGCGAAAAGTGCTTTACGCAACTGCACTTCAGAGTCCTACGAGCACTCCGCCTGTGGGGCCGCGGTGGGTTAGTGTTTCNGAAAAGTGCTTTACGCAACTGCACTTCAGAGTCCTACGAGCACTCCGCCTGTGGGGCCGCGGTGGGTTAGTGTTTGGAATTCTCGCTTCCCACCTAGGCGAAACGGGTTCGATCTTTTCACTCACTCACTCACTGACCTCATGTCTTTGTGAGAAGACATTGCGTTGTTTGACTGGGAAAATCAGAATTACATTTATCCGGTACTGAAAGCCAGTGTTTTGTTTGCCCGCCTGCGGATCTCGGGCGTTCAGTACCGGAGATACTGAATTCCGATTGGCTTAGTCAAACGTCCCAATGCCTTCTCACAACACACGCAGCCAGTACTCAAAGCAAAAATGCAGGCGTGCATGTAGGCTACTGAATTCTAGCTTGCACGGTATTCATATCCCGAAAATCATGAGTCACTTACGATAACGCTTACGAATATTTAACGATATCTCATTACGGAAATAAAACACAGTGAATGCCTGAGTGTAGTGGAGAGATTCGGTCGGCTCTTAACATCGGGGTCTCGAGAGCCGATGTTAATGCTTGAGATAATCACGTGGGATTGGCAGCCAACCTCCCGTGGCACAGCCGGTTGATGCGCCGCCGGTCTGGGTTGCGGGAAGCTCTGGGTTCGGATCCCATGCAAGACATTAGTGTTAATTTAAGTTTTGTTATAAGTTAGTTCGTAAGCCGTACCATAATAAGCCTTCAGGCTGAATACCGGTGGACATTAATAAGCCCTTTACTATATATTCACGATACATAAGATGGGGAGAGGGGCAATAAGCCGAATTTATCACTGCTTCTGTAACATCCTTAAATAATACACTAATGGAATGGGGGCAACAAGCCTACATTTTAGGAAATAAGACAACAATAATAAATGCGACTGTCACATAAATACGAGACCATGTTGTTAAAATGTGTATTACGGCAGGGAATCAATAGTTAAATTATCACTACTTGTCCTACAATTTAGTAAATCGACCATAGTTTATTTGACACCTTATTAGAAGACTTAATTGACGACGGACGCTCACTACTCAATTAGCTGAATCCCTGGTGGCCAATTCGACGACGTTAGTAACTTTTAACAGAAGTTGGAAAGGACAATTTATTGATTCTTGAGTATAGGCTGGGCGTGGAATTATAGGTAGCTGATCATATAAACTGGAGATGGGTGGATTATCAATAGACGATTAATTTTTTTATGTATTTGGCAGAGAATAGGTACGTAAACGAAGGCGAAGTGGAGTAGCGATACCTTTAGCATGGGCGAACCCAGTATCTGATTGGCTGCGCGAGGCTCTGGGAAAGAAGCATCGAATCCTATTAGCTACTGTGTGCAACTAAAGGTTCGCTATTGGTTAGCAAATATGTTTCCAAGCTCTGATTCGCGAACTGCGTTACTAGTTACAAAATGTATGTTCCCCGTCACCTGGCTGATGGCGAGGATCGGAGATACATGGCGGCCGTCTTGGATGACGTCACGCCGAAACCGGCTGGTCTGTTATTCCTCGCCAACAGCAGCCATCTTGGATTTGAATTTTCTTTTCGGAATTTACCTATTTTCCTCGTGCTCTATTATTCCTTCCAATTTCTTCATGCTCTTGCGTTCCTCTTATTTTTTCTTACACTTTGGCATTTCTTTCGGCCGCTTTCTCCCAGGCTCATCCTCTCTCTCCCATTCTATCCTTTCGGGTATTGTCACATTCCTTCCGGTTTTCTTTATTTTCTCTCTCGTCTTCCACCCCCTATATTGCTTTTCGCGTCTTACATTGCCGTCGACATCGTCTGCCGTAGGCAGCCATCTTTAACTCCCGCCACTGGTCGGCTGCCATAGGTGGCCATCTTTAATTCCCGCATTCGCCAACAGAGTGTGTGAAATTCCTGCGCCCGCGACCAGAGTGTGGGAGGTTCTACCATATGCAACTAGGAGCGCTGGTATCGATGTGGCCATTTTGTGTGTTGGATGGTTCACTCGTCGCCTTCAGAAACGCGCTAGCATCGAGGAGTGGAGTTCAAGTGGTGGCTGCCAGGAGCACTGGGAAGTTTTCAGTTGGTAGCTGTTTCGGAAGTCGAAAAGTGTAGGAGGCGTGCGGTTTCTTTCGCCAGTCGAACGTCTTGACAACAAGACCACTACGACATCTAGGAAAGGGGGTTTTTTTTATGTCGAATACATATATAGTTATTACCATTCCGGATATTCGGACAGGCCCTGATTATATATATATATATAAAAATCACCATTGCATGGTTAGGAGAGGAAATAAAATTAAAGTAAATACTCGTATAGTCCTACGCACTTGCCAGATAGTAAACTTGAAAATCGCAAAAAAAAAAGAGGATGTTTAATGTCAAATGTACACCTAGGAGAAAACTGCAGGCACCAAGAACACGCACGCACACCAACTTTATATGTGTACATATTATACTTTAACTATCGCGCCCGCCAACTGGCTGCTGGGGACGAGGAGACAAGCTGTCATACTCGCAGGTTTTCTCATATTCCTTCTGTATTCACCTACACTAATTATGCCAATGGTAAATAGCTAATACCTCACATGTCAATCACTGCCACCCGGCTGCTGGCTGCGGACGTGAGGACGGGCTGGCATAGTCGAGAGTTTCCTCATATTCCTTCTGGTATCCTTTCACCTGGCATCCCGGAAGGGACGAGTCTCATTTTCTGTCATTCTACCTTGGTTATCTCATGTCCCTTCTTGTATCCTTTCACCTGACGTCCTGATGGGGTCGAGTATCATGCTCTGTCATTCCACCTGCATGGCATGAAGCGAAGCCTGCCCATGCACGCTAGCCCAGAGTCGCACCATGCACGTCTAGTACGCCTGAAGCCCACTTATAAGCATATTTGGCTGTAATATTAGAACTGTTTAAGATACAGCCAACAAAATCATATCCTATGTATCACCCCCGACCACGAAAAGGGCCGTAGGGTAAAGTATGCGCTAAGCCCTCTTAAAAGCATAGTGAGCTGTTATTTTCGAACCGTTTAATATACAGCCACGAAGTTTATAACATAAGCATCACTCACGTATGTCAGGTTATGGTACTAGGCGTTCAATGTTCGAGTCTCAGGTAAGGCATGTGTGCATTTGTAATGGTTTCATTAGAATTGCATTTGTTTCTGTTTGCATCTCTAAAGATCTCTATTAACGAGACGTCAACACCCACCTGCTGGTTAGCTTTTTAAAAAGTTCATCAAAATTATTTGCATTCAAGTAGGGTGAAGTGTTTGCTCATTACTTATATCGTTAATTTCTTATTTATATAAGAAATTATCCCATAGGTGTTTTTGTTTCTTAAATAAGGGACGATATGATATTTCGCATATATTAAGTATAATCCCACGTGGAATATGTTTTAATCGAAATATGTAAAAGATTTTATTAATATTTTCCATATCTGATATTATTGGTTTTTGAAATTTTTTTTATCAACGAAATACCTACGTTTTCTTTTTATTGGAGGAAGGTACCAAATGTACTGACATTTAAACATGTTGTGACAGGCCTTAAACTCTCATAACCTGTTCTCAACTCTCCTAACCTGCGCAGACTTTACCTAACATAACATAAACCAGCCCAAAATAGTCAAATATATAACAGCTAACCTTAAATAACCTAACCACAGTTAACCTAACCTAAATTAACCTAACTTACACTAAACTATATCACAAAGTACTTTCCCTCGATTATAGATGTTCACTAACTGTCTACTTACATAGCTCAGAGCACGATAGCACCACGGGTACACGGAAGCAATTACTGGACGCTAGCTGTAAAACCTTCGAGAAATATCCCTATTGTTTCGTTTATTCTATGCAATTATTTACGCTCAATGGTCCAACTCATGTAGTCTATCCACGATATCTTCACACTTTTTAAGTCAAACCTTTGAAAAATCACTCCTATTAGACGTGTTTGGTTGTTTATTAAATATGTCGTACTCCTCAAGCGCTTTAACAAAAAAATATAATATTTTTATTAAATTAAAATTTTACATAAATTGTTTTATAAATTATGTTAATTTATTTTTAATCAATATGAGCAAAAACAGAGAAAATAGGAAAATTGATAATGCCTAGTAAGAAATATTTCTCAAACCAAACATTTTCTGAATTGAATGCGCCCGCATGTGGGGCGTTGTCCCTTTTGTGTAATTATCTAGACTTAGTTAAGCTTTGTTTTTGTGTGACGAGGAACGGTTTGAAAGTAGAACTTCTGTAGGGCTCAAAAAAGTTTGAAGTAATAATGAAAGGAATATAAAATGTACCTGCATAAGGTAGCCGCCACATGAACTCAGTCGTTACATATATTCACTTTTTTTTTTACGATATATGGAGACCAAAAAATCTCTCGGGTCTAATGGCGTGAGACCTGCGCAGTTAGTGATATTTTTTGACGGCAGGCTAAACACCAATTTTTTTTAGTTTCATGAGACTTCTGTCATTAGCGGTAGTATGTTTGGCACGTCTACGTGGATTCTTAGGCAAATATAGTCTTACTGGCCCAATCTGGAAGGTTCCCCACATCCTGAGTCTTGCTAAGAAGGTAAGGGTGAAGACCAGAACATTCTTCCAAAGATAACACCAGAAATTTGTGG
The DNA here is from genome assembly GCA_002778355.1 of Clitarchus hookeri. Classification (NCBI taxonomy): domain Eukaryota; kingdom Metazoa; phylum Arthropoda; class Insecta; order Phasmatodea; family Phasmatidae; genus Clitarchus; species Clitarchus hookeri. Next base: position 391,135 of record NQII01001813.1, read on the forward strand.
AGTAACCAATCTTTTTAATGCTGACATACAGGTTAACGTCTCAGGTTAAAAGGTGGCAGCCAATCAAATTATGTGCTGTGCTCACTTATGCATGAAATGCAGTGGAGTCAAGCCTGTTGCCAGAAGAAAACTCCAATTTTGCACGTCTTTTACCAATTACTGTAGGCTAAATTTACCTTTCGTTTGTATACTTAAGCAAATGTCAACTTCCGAATGATCCTCGCTGGCACAAAGGACGGCAGCGATTGGTCCTGCATATCTCTCTCTATTTATTATTGGCTTGGTGTTCTCCAAGGGTTGTCAAATAAGGGGTGGGCCATTTGCAAGTGTAACACGGAAGCACATATGTTTGAAGACTTGCTTGTCTCCAAAGGATGAACTTAATTTCAGATCTCTTTTAAATGTACTTCTAGTTGAGGGCATTTCAGTAGACTGACCGCTGTTGTGAAATACATCGTGATCCTCCAGTATCCAGTGGCTTATTCACATTGTCTCCCCTCTACTAATGTGTTAAAATTCTCCAGATGGCTTTTGAAGAACCTGGCCAAAGACTAAGCCCTTCATTCTGGTCTTCCGTGGCTTCAATCTCAGTTTACTATGTCACCATTACATGCTCATCCCGCGATACTTCGAGATCTTGTGGTCGCGACAAAAAGCAATTATCGACCAGAGTCTTCGCGATGTTGGTTTGTGAGCGTTGCCAAGTCGTCAGTAGTGCTGTAGCGATGCTATTGATTAGAAACTTAAAACCCTACTGGTTACTAGGAAAAAGTGAGTCGCGACTCGCTACCTAAACATTGCATTTTCCAAACGCGTGCAGGGACAGATCAATGGGGCGCAGAACAGAAAGTGTTAAGGACTATGCCCAATCAGTTTAGTTTATTCGATTGGATTAGAAAGGTGTGGACAGCTTTTAAGAGCGGGGTCTTGAGAGCCAATGAGTATGGGCGATGACGTCACGCATTGTAACTGATACCTAATTTCTAAATAACTAAACACCCTGGCAGATGATTCTGAGCATTTGGGGTCAAGCTAAAGTAATTTGAAGAAAAAAAAACCGTCTTGGATTCGTTTCATCTTGAATTTGCTAGTAAAAGCCAGACAGACGATTACAAGTCGGCATCATCTAAGTAATGCTAGCAGTAAGTAATTACATGTATTTATACACTCGAGAGCCAAAACAACTTGTATAGGCGTGCATATGCAAATAACAGAGGTATGAAAGTAACCAGAGTAACGCCATGTGGTCGGCAGCGCCTATATAAGACAACAAGCGTCTGGCAAAGTTACTAGATCAGTTACTGCTGCTACAGTGGCAGGTTATCAAACTTTAAGTGAGTTTGAACGTGGTGTTATAGTCGACGCACGAGTGATGGGACATGGCATCTCCGAAGTAGCGATAAAATTTGGATGTTCGCGTACGGACATTTCACTAGTGTACCATGCATATCGGGAATGCGGTAAAACATCAAATCTTCGACATCGCTGCCACCAGAAAAAGATCGTGCACGAACGGGACAAAAGACGACTGACGAGAATCATTAAACGTGACAGACGTGCAACCCTTTCTCAAATTGGCGCAGATTTCAATGATGGGGCATCAACAAGTGCCAGCGTGCGAACTATTCAACGGACCAACATTGATATGGGCTTTAGGAGACGAAGGCCCACTGGTGTACCGTTTTTAACTGCACGAAACAAAGCTCTACGCCTCGCCTGGGCCCGCTAACACGGCCATTGGACTGTTGATGACTCGAAACACGTTGCCTGGTCTGACGAGTCTCGTTTCCAATTACATCAGGCAGATGGGCGTGTAGGGTATGGATGCACGACATTAGGCAGGTGTACCAGTTTTTTTTGGCTCTTCCGTTTACGTAGTAACGTCTCATTGATACATAATGAAAATAGTAATAAGATTATTACCATGTCGAAAAGGTTAAAGAATTAATTAGCATTAAAGGCACATATTCAAAATTTGAACCTGTCGCCCAGGGTTTCATTATAAATGGACGGTCGCTTTTTTTAAATTTAGTAGTTAATAGTGCCAATTTGTATATACTAAGAAGGCAGAATGAGGAATCTCAGACTTCTCAGAAAAGTGGTGGGTTAATTAAAAATAACTAACACCGAAGTTTTTCATTATAAACTACTTCTTATTTGATACGTGCATGAATGAAATGTGTCTTTTTGCAGGTAGATTTTGTTCTGGTTATCAAAAACTTCCGTTCTCTGACATCATACCACTTCCCGTGCATTTTGCTATCTTCGGAACGAGTCTTCGTGGAAGTTCTCTTGATAAGGAGTCAAGCTCGTGTGGTAAGGAGGCCGGACCGGCGAAGATGTAGAACACGCCAGAATACAGAAACGAAGCAGCAGCATGTATCGCGAACGACAACTGCACACGCCAGCAAAACTGCCTCACTGGTCAATAGCGCACCGGCCAAATATAACCCTCGCGTGCATTACGTAGACAATAGTGCGCACCACGTTTGTATGGTTTAAGTCAATGGCAACTACAACCATTGCATTTTATTGCATTTGATGGAAGAATAGAAGGTTATATATATTTATGTGTGTGTGCATATATTCACATGGTAAACGCATCCAACTGACCTCGAACATACTACACGGAGTGNGTAGTGCGCACCACGTTTGTATGGTTTAAGTCAATGGCAACTACAACCATTGCATTTTATTGCATTTGATGGAAGAATAGAAGGTTATATATATATTTATGTGTGTGTGCATATATTCACATGGTAAACGCATCCAACTGACCTCGAACATACTACACGGAGTNTATATATATTTATGTGTGTGTGCATATATTCACATGGTAAACGCATCCAACTGACCTCGAACATACTACACGGAGTGAGGTGGTGCAGTGGTAAACCATTCGACTTTCATTCCAGGACACGAGTTCATTTCGCGCTGCGGCCATACTGATCTGGGATTTCCTTGATTTCCCGAAAACACTCTGGGCTAGTGCAGGGATCATTACTAACCACATGCAACGGCCGAGTCATTCCCCGTTCCTGCTTCTCTGACCATCTTGCTCCACCTCTAATGAGCTCGCTCTCCACGATATGGGCGCTGCGGTGATGAAGTAGTTAGGCTGCTCGCCTCCCACCTTGGCGAACCGGGTTCGATTCCTGGCCGGGTCGCTCCCGGATTTTCGCACGTGGGAATCGTGCCNTCGCCTCCCACCTTGGCGAACCGGGTTCGATTCCTGGCCGGGTCGCTCCCGGATTTTCGCACGTGGGAATCGTGCTAGACGATGTCGCTAGGCGACGAATTTTCTCGGGGATCTCTCGTTTTCCCCCCAAACCTGCATTCTGGCACTGCTCCATACTCACTTCGTTTCACCCTCGTCGTCTCTCAAGACANTCGCCTCCCACCTTGGCGAACCGGGTTCGATTCCTGGCCGGGTCGCTCCCGGATTTTCGCACGTGGGAATCGTGCCAGACGATGTCGCTCGTTTTCCCCCCAAACCTGCATTCTGGCACTGCTCCATACTCACTTCGTTTCACCCTCGTCGTCTCTCAAGACATCGATGTTAAGAGCCACCCAAATCTCTCCACTCATTGAGACATTAAGTCCTCTACCTACATACCTACCTACTTACCTACCTTTCTATCTACCTTCCTACCGAACATAACAGATATCGTTAGAGTGCCAAACCTTCCACTTGTAACATGGCGGTGCACTTTCGATTTTATTCTCTGGAGCAAAGTTTTCGAAAAGAAAAGTCCTCAAGGAGAGTTATGTGATACATTTGTTAATTAAGACGCATGCATACACTCCCAGGGCGAGGAAAAATAGTGTATCTAGAAGGCAGTCTATAAACCACATTAAAAAAAGTTTACAAAAACATTTTTGCTAACCTGTCGTGTTTTGTTTGTTCACAACTCTAGTGATTGCATGGCAGAAGAGAGGTGGTTTGGGGGGGGNNNNAAACGCAGTGAACTGTTTATAGCATCTTCGGAGTCGGAGCAACTTTTGTACATGCAGGCGATAAGCTAATCTCATTCTTGAGTGTTACTCATATACTTACGATCGCTTGTAACTTGTTATGACAGGTCGAAACCCATTCCATCATGACTGGTTACGGCTACGCTGCCTGAATTTCAAATGACCAAGAGTGTTTTACGACTGCACCGACCTATACGTGCACGTATCTTGATTAGCGTCGCCGTCGTCATAGAAAACATGCGTGTGTAAGACGTAACATCCAGCTATACAATTTTTTTTTTAAATATCTGTCGCTAAAATATTTGTTACTTAAAAATGTTCAGTTCATTAGCAATTGTTATACTGGTCACTTCTATGAATATCCACGAGTGTGTATCTATCTATGCTTACATAAGCATTGATTTGCCTTTAGAAACTGAAAACACAATAATAAGTTTATTCTTGGTAATGCCAGTAAAAGTTTAAGGAAAATACAAAGCTACCACAAATAAGTGCAACAAAGGGAAAGTAACATTTTGTAAAACGTTGAAACGAATACGAATGTTTGTTGATTCTGTTTTTTAGTAATGGAAACATTTATTAAAAAACGTAGTCTAGTTACTTCTCTAGCCGTGAACCAGTCGGTAATGAACCTCGTTAGTACGATAAAGTGTACTTCGAAGTTTACGCCAGCAGGACTGTGACACTAATAGTGACGGGCAGATGTTCGTAAATTTCGGATAGTTATTTGGCAGCAGGTCAGACTTTAAGTGGTTTTGACCCCACCTGTATGAATCTTTTAGTCAGTAACCAGCAGGAAATGCGACCGTTTTATACGTGTAACCAAGTAGGATTGAAAAATTTATGTCTCCGAGTACGGTAGCAACAAATTAATAACAAACTCTAGTTCGAGAATGGAGGAGTCTAGGTTTCTGCCAAATGGATTCGCGAAATTATCGTTTCTCCAATTATGAATATGAGTTCACTTTGGATGAAGCTGAAAAGGGTTGCATTACGCTTGGATAATGGGGAACCATAGAATATGCCTTTCTTAAACGTCACACAAGCACTATACATTCGATTTTTATTTATAGAGATGGCCCAAAAATGTGCAAGGGGATCGAAAAATGGCCGATCACAGCGGGCGGATTCAGGCTGACATGACAGTGAACCTCACCCGAACTCGAAAAGCGTGCCACAACCCGGCGCCTTCGTCAACTCTGCCAAGACTTCGAGACACTTGCACTCGGAGTACCTCGGTCCGGGTCAGGGTGCACCATCCTTGGTGCTCTTTCCTCCACCCTTGCTGACCGACCAGGTCAACACCGGAGCAGTGTTGCCACTCACTGCTGCGATCCTTCTCAGGGTGACGAGAAAACCATCCCAGAACTTTGACATAAAACGGCGACAAATCTAGATTTCGAAATTCTAACCAGACAAAATTAACAAAAATCTTTTAATATACGCAAAGCAAAACAGATTTTTGATTACACCGACAAAATACTTGTTTGGAGTAACCAAATAATATTTACTAAATAATTTGGTTTCAACAACAAAATATGTCGTTTATCTTGTAGAAATACACTGAAGAGCCAAAAACAAACTGGTACATCTGCGTAATATCGTGTAGGGCCCCGCGAGCAAGCAGAAGTGCCTGAAGACGACGTAGCATGGACTCGACTTATGTATGAAGGTATGCAGGAGGCAATTCACACCATGAATCCTGCAGGGCAGTTCACAAAAATACACAGGANCGTAGGGCCCCCGCGAGCAAGCAGAAGTGCCTAAAGACGACGTAGCATGGACTCGACTAATGTCTGAAGGTATGCAGGAGGCAATTCACACCATGAATCCTGCAGGGCAGNTGTAGGGCCCCGCGAGCAAGCAGAAGTGCCTGAAGACGACGTAGCATGGACTCGACTTATGTATGAAGGTATGCAGGAGGCAATTCACACCATGAATCCTGCAGGGCAGTTCACAAAAATNACTAATGTCTGAAAATACGCAGGAGGCAGTTCACACCATTAATCCTGCAGGGCAGTTCACAAAAATACACAGGAGTGCGAGGCGGTGGAGATCTCTTCTGAACAGCACCTTGCAAGGTATCCCAGATATGCTCAATAATGTTCAAGTCTGGTGATTAAGGTGCCCAATGGAAGTGTCTAAAGTCTGAAGGGTGTTCCTGGAGCCACTTGGTAGCAACTGTCGACATGTGGGGTGTCGCATTGTCCTGCTGGAATTGTCCACGTCCGTCGGAATGCACAATGGACATGAATGGGTGCAGGTGATCGGACAGGATGTTTACGTATCTGTCACCTGCCAGAGTCCTATCGAGACGTATCAGGGGTCCCATTTCACGCCAACTGCACACACCCCATACCATGACAGAGCCTCCACCAGCTTAAACAGTCCCTTGTTGATATGTAGATTCCATGGATTCATGAGGATGTCTCCATACCCGTACACTTCCATCCGCCCGATACATTTGGAAACGAAACTCTACAGACCAGGCAACGTATTTCCAGTTATCAACAGTCCAGTGGCGGTGTTGGCGGGAACAGGCGAGGCGTAAAGCTCTGTGTCGTGCAGTCAACAATGGTACACGCGTGGGCCTTCAGTTCCGAAAGCCCATATCAATGATGGCCCGTTGAATAGTTCGCACGCTGGCACTTGTTGATGCCCCAGCATTGAAATCTGCGCCAATTTGAGAAAGGGTTGCACGTCTGTCACGTTTAATGATTCTCGTAAGTCGTCGTTTGTCCCGTTCGTTCACGATATTTTTCCAGCTACAGCGATGTCAAGGATTTGATGTTTTAGCGGATTCCCGATATTCACAGTACACTTGTGAAATGACCGTACGCGAAAATCCTAATTTTTTCGCTACCTCGGAGATACTATGTCCCATCTCTCGTGCGCCGACTAAAACACCATGTTCAAACTCACTTAAATCATGATAACCTGCCATTGTAGCAGCAGTCAACGATCCAGCAACTTTGCCAGACGCTTGTTGTCTTATATAGGCGCTGCAGACCGCATCGCGTCACTCTTATTTGTTCTATACCTATGTTATTAGCATACGCAGCCANGTCTTATATAGGCGCTGCAGACCGCATCGCGTCACTCTTATTTGTTCTATACCTATGTTATTAGCATACGCAGCCTATACCAGTTTTCAGTTTTTTTTTGACTCTCCAGTTTATGACATACATAGGCACAGCGTGTACAGGCAGCTCAGGAACATAATTTGATAATATTTTAATGAATGTAAGGATTGTTTGGTTTGCCTTGGCATTGGATTTTACTATTTAACTTTATNTGCCTTGGCATTGGATTTTACTATTTAACTTTAATAAAATAATATTCGTCGCTAAAACCATAGTAGAAATTTTTTGGAAGCGAGTCGTGCGAATAGCACAGCAATAATTCATAAACCAATCTCGGGGAAAAAAATTAAATCAAAATTCCAAAAATAATTCATCTTTTCAGTTTTTACACTAAAAGAAGAGGTATACAGAAGAGGATAGCAGAATCGAGTTGTTCAACCGCGCGCGAATAAAGAGGGTAAGAAATCTTCGGAAGAGGTGTCACCTTTCAGGGGCGAAGCTTGAAGGAGAACCCATTATTCGAACAACCGCCTCAACACAGTCGCTNGGAAGAGGTGTCACCTTTCAGGGGCGAAGCTTGAAGGAGAACCCATTATTCGAACAACCGCCTCAACACAGTCGCTCGAAACGATGTGAGTTTTGTTACGCGTCGAACTGTCGACTCACAACCGCCCAAGATACGTGGAGGCAAGCTGCTGAAAAATGTATGCCAGCAGCAGTCGCCGGTGCGAAAAAAAAAANACAACCGCCCAAGATACGTGGAGGCAAGCTGCTGAAAAATGTATGCCAGCAGCAGTCGCCGGTGCGAAAAAAAAAATAAAGTGTGTGCTGTTTTCGAACAAAGCATGCGGAATGCGTGTTCATTTATTGCCTTACACGTATGNAAAAAAAAAATAAAGTGTGTGCTGTTTTCGAACAAAGCATGCGGAATGCGTGTTCATTTATTGCCTTACACGTATGTCATGGCTAAAATCGCGCCGGGGAAATTCGCTCTAAAATTGACATACACATTTCAACGTATCGTTAACGTATACGAGAAATTTATCGTACACGTTAAAGAAGTGCTGTACTGAATACGTAATCGCATACTCTAACAGTGATTTTTAATTAGAAAGCTTTTCAGGGCCACGTGCAATCACCAGGATATTCGAAGGAACGACACTGTAATATTTTATTTTATTATTACGTAAATGACTATTTTACTAGGGATCACTATGTTTCCACCTGTATAAGGATCACTTNAATATTTTATTTTATTATTACGTAAATGACTATTTTACTAGGGATCACTATGTTTCCACCTGTATAAGGATCACTTATGTACATCGTAGCCAGGGTGTTTTGTAGTACAACTGGTCGTGTAGTCATTTCGCGAAGAAGCAGATGCCCCTGGTGATCAGTCCTATTGAATAGTGAGTTTTACATATAAGGTAAAAAGATAAAATAATATAAAAAAATTTTATTGATTCGTTTGTTTTCGTAGCCATGTAAAGGCCAGTCACATATTAGTTTCACCCCACAGCGCCTATGCCGTTTCTGTGTAATGCGGATGGATAGTAGATACTTTAGCTGATCAGTGTTACATATCTTGTGAGTTTTCGTCTTTCGACTCTCTAGGGNATGCGGATGGATAGTAGATACTTTAGCTGATCAGTGTTACATATCTTGTGAGTTTTCGTCTTTCGACTCTCTAGGGCCTTAGATTGATTGATATATCATTTTTTGAATATTATTGAATATTATATTTCACTTTATTGCTAAGCCGCTCGGAGATTGGACAGGACGTTATTGATCTTGCCACCCACCTGGAATCTTCTAGCAACATCAGAGTTATTCTCTACTTTTTAACANTGGACAGGACGTTATTGATCTTGCCACCCACCTGGAATCTTCTAGCAACATCAGAGTTATTCTCTACTTTTTAACAAATATATTTATAATGTTTAATTCTGAAGCATTGTATACAGGCTGTACATTATATTTCCTACTACCATCTTTCCGTTAGGTTTCAGCAGGGAAAATTGTGAAGGCCAGGGGGGGGGGGAGTGTTGTTTGGATTTCCTTCCTCCCGCAGAACCCACCTTTCAGTTTGGATTCTCGTTATTTAACTCTCGTGTTACTGGTTTCATTGCGAAATACATCTATTTGCAGACTCATTTACCCTGGTTACTTACCGAGGTCGCTGTTCCTTCTTTTGTCATATTCCTTGCACGTTGCCTGGTCTGCATGATGTATTGTAAGCTTATTCAGAGGAGCCAGGAGAGCGGAAGNCGCGAACCGGGTTCGATTCCCGGTGGGTTCACTCCAGGATTTTCGCACGTGGTAATTGTGCCGGACGATACAATTGGTCGACGAGTTTTCTCGGGGATCGCCCGTTTACCCCTGCCCTTGCATTCCTGCGCCCCTCCATACTCAATTCACTTCACCCTCATCGGCTCTCAAGACCTCGATTATAAGAGCCGCCCAAATCTCTTCCCTCCATTTCTCCACTGTCTGTGATATGGACGCCACATTGAAGGATGACACTTAACGAATAGCCAGAAGATCTTTTACACTTTTACTGCTGCCAACATAGTAAGAGGTCTCTAGCAATTTAACTGTTTGAATGACGTTTGTCGTTACCGTAAAAAAATCCGCATACTTTGAAGAGACAGTCTGGGAAATATTACCACTACAACGGCATTCATTAGGCTCTTTGCAACATGATATCACGTTAGCAACTCTCAAAGTTTACATTTTCTTAGTGGACATAATTGTTTTTATGTTATTCAACGTAGGAGAGAGTATTTCATTGGGACATATTCAACTCAGCATTATATTGGCAGAGGCCAGTAATAAATTTTGTAAAGTATACTAAGTGTGCCTGTTGTTTCTTGTATCAATGAAACAACTGTAAATGGTAATACGTAGACCAATAGAACTGACGGTCAAGCTGCCGTGAATACAAGCGTCTCACTTCTTCTTGTCTTAATTACCAGTATATCTGTACCGTAATCAATACGATAAAAGCGCAGTGGAGCAGTTCAGACAGCTCGTAACNTGTCTTAATTACCAGTATATCTGTACCGTAATCAATACGATAAAAGCGCAGTGGAGCAGTTCAGACAGCTCGTAACATTGGGGTTGTGAGAGCTGATGAGCGTACGTAAAGCAAGGTTATAAGGAGCAGCGTCGGAATTCAAGAGCGAGGTAAACGGGAGATCCCTGAGAAAACCCATGGACTTGTGATATCNTGTCTTAATTACCAGTATATCTGTACCGTAATCAATACGATAAAAGCGCAGTGGAGCAGTTCAGACAGCTCGTAATATTGGGGTTGTGAGAGCTGATGAGCGTACGTAAAGCGAGATTATAAGGAGCAGCGTCGGAATTCAAGAGCGAGGTAAACGGGAGATCCCTGAGAAAACCCATGGACTTGTGATATCNTTATAAGGAGCAGCGTCGGAATTCAAGAGCGAGGTAAACGGGAGATCCCTGAGAAAACCCATGGACTTGTGATATCTTCCGGTACGAATCCCACATGTGAAAATCCAGGAGTGATTCTGCCGGTAATTGGACCCTGTTCGCCGGAGTGGGTGGTGATTGTATGAATATTTTGTCTCTTTATGGCATTTTCGTTTGCTGTAGCCACTATTTATATTTTCTGTTTCGTAGAACAATAAAACAAACAATAATGGAAGCCCGCATAGTTTTGCGCACTTTTATAGAGTGACTTACAAAAAGAAAATGTTAAAACATAAGTATGCAGATTTGTTNGCCCGCATAGTTTTGCGCACTTTTATAGAGTGACTTACAAAAAGAAAATGTTAAAACATAAGTATGCAGATTTGTTTATAATATTTGCATACGCCGTTCTTGCAACTGTACCCCTTAAACGATAACCGATTTTCATTCAAACATTTACACAGAATAACTAAATATTCATGAAATGACATTTAACGGCACTGGAGAAAAGTATTACTAATATCACCCAATAGGTAAAAGCCATTAGATATATATGAAAACAATTTTTAAACCTACTAAAACATTAATATATGAGGCTGTAAGTAATAACTTACATAAATTAACTGCTTCTTAAATATATTAACCAAATAACAAAGTTTTTAAAAATTGGCAGTAAACAAAAAACAATTTGTAACCCCTTCTTAAAGTTAGTTCTATCCATAAGGAAAAATAACACAAATAAACTTTGGATCAGCGCCAGCTTCGCCAGCACAATATTCATGGCACCATGAATAACGTTTCCTACATTTGACTCAATTCTGTCTCTTTCTCTCTTGTGTGTATAATGTATGACGGTACGGACATTCGACATCACGGTCACTGTCTGTGTCGTCTGAAGATACACAAGGTGCTGCAATGTTATACTTATCTTCACTGTCACTATTGCGGGAAGAACATTTCATTTTTGTGCGGAAATGTGAGGTACCATTTGGTTTTTCTTTGTGCTGAATTCTCCCCTTCAAATTATTGACCTCTGCCGCAGACTTTTCCTGTTGCTCTTCAGACGCTCCTATTTATGGGGAGAGACTGTATAAGCTTTTCGGGAACGTTTATATCTGCTTGGCTGCTGGAAATTAGGAACAGGGCTGATATCAGATGGTGTCATGAATAATGAGTGTATTTACACTGTTGTAACTTCAACCATAGGGTTCTCTGTTGTCAAATAATCAGTTCTGAATAGGTGACGTTGAGATGGAAGTATCCTTGTTTTTATAAACCCGATCACTGCTACTTCAACTGTAGTAGCACGAGTATGCTGAATACATCACTGTAGCCACTTGATAATGAGTCAGCAATAAACTGCAACATTCATGTGTTTTAGCTCCACGGCAAGTTAATTTACAGAGACATCGCAATTGTAATTTCACCACTGTGTATGTGTATTTTATCACTAACGAAAGATACACTGTAATTTTTACAACACAGTTTCTGTAATTTTTTTATTGTTTTACTAAGCTATTTTACCATCAGCATATATTAATTAACAACTGCATCATATCAATTCACATACCTTGTACGTGTATTTTTGATTTTTCCTGTTATTATATTCCGTTTTATAACTTAGTAAATTAACAGAGTTTTAGTAAGTCATCCCCGNTATTTTTGATTTTTCCTGTTATTATATTCCGTTTTATAACTTAGTAAATTAACAGAGTTTTAGTAAGTCATCCCCGAAAAGTAAGTAACAATTGACTTCAGTTATAGAATACATAGTCAGCATATTCCATAAGCGGGAGGTAAGATTTCCTTTTGAACGCACAAATGGAGTAAGAAGTAGTTCTTCACCCTACCGCTAGATCGCATGTTTTAAACAAATACTTGTAATCGTATTAGAATTCACAGGAACATTAGTGCAAAATTACAAATACTGTACTCGTTTCAGCATTTTACTCATAACAATATAAAATTACCAAAAATTTGTTTGTGTAAATATACGCTTACAGAAACTCCAGTATGTAATGCAAGTTTATCCATACACGTTTACAGAAAAATTACACAGTTGAAGATGCACAAGTATACTGACATTGGTTGCTCATACAACGACTATCCAGCAGTAAAAATACATAACCTGAAGTTTGAAAGTAGTGAGTAGGTGTATTTTTACACATACTTCAAAATAAGTAAATTAACACCAATATTGTGTTTATTAGGCCATACAAACATGTATTTTCATCAAAAAATATAGTATTCTCTTGTGTATTAAGAACAGCCGTGTAAAATTACACGTACTCTAGTTGTTTTTGCAAATTTCACATACAAAATGTGAAATTACCAAAGATTAGTATNCCGTGTAAAATTACACGTACTCTAGTTGTTTTTGCAAATTTCACATACAAAATGTGAAATTACCAAAGATTAGTATGTGTAAATTAACACCTACTTTTTTACAGTGTGTGTATATATAAGCAGTATAAACATAGGAAACTGAGGAAATTGATGATAATTTTATTGCCATGGGGAAAAAAACACTTGAACTGGGTAAGCAGTTTGGTTACCAAGACAATGATACCCAGCTTGCCGATAGTTCTGTGCAAAACCTTTCTTGTGTGCTACCAAATACGATATATTTATTGAGCTATCATACAACTTACGTAATTGTTGCTAAATGTAAATACCAAATGCTACTAATTACAACCACAGTCCATATTTCGACAATGTACTCAATTTCTCACATGTGAATTATTTTGCCCATAAGCGAAATAAGGCACACTGATTTGGGCGAAATGAGGAACAATTTGTTTTTCTTATGTTGCGTCCGTTGTACATATGAGCACCGCTCTACTCATATAGAAACCTCCATGCCAAGGAGCATGCTTGTTTATTATCATGTATTATTTCACTAAATATTTCGTCATATCTTCACTGGTTTTAGAGTACATCTCCAAAGACTGCACAGAAACTCGCTGTTCTCAAAAGTATTCGAAAATTTACGACTCAAACACAATGAAACTTGTCAAGCAACAAAATTAATTTTGTTCATCCAACATAACTTGAAGAGCAATTAAATTAATTTTGTTCATCTAAAAAAATGCTCACTTAAATTGACAAAACCTCTGTGCTGGGACAAAAGAAATTAGACTGTGGACAAAATATTTTGTAGAATCCACTGAATATATCTGTTTGGCCACTCGTTTGTTTGCCATCGTTCAGAAAAACAGCTCGTGAGTTTGTTTGAACTTTTTGAGACAATTATGATAGTAGCAGTATTTTAAAGTCTATTTATTGATTAGTAATAATGGCAAAAACATACTAATAATACCTGTTCAACGTGGAAGAAAACGTGAATCTGCAAATCTTGAGAAGAATTTTAGTTCGTTGTCCAGTATATTAAATGCGTGTATTTCAAATCATGTCGTTTCCATAAGTAGTCACTTTAGCTGCGGTTGCTAAATCGTAGCGTTCTGGCGCGACTAACACAGGNAAATCATGTCGTTTCCATAAGTAGTCACTTTAGCTGCGGTTGCTAAATCGTAGCGTTCTGGCGCGACTAACACAGGTTTGGCTCCCGATAATGATTCTAAATTTTATATGAACCGAAACTGTCCAAGATACGTAGAGTCGAACAAATACTTGATCGCACCAACAAAATCCTTGTCTCGTGCAAACAAATAAGAACTGCAAAGTAATTCGGTTTTAGCAGCAAAATATTTAATCGCGCCTGTACAAACGAATAATTTGGTCGAGCCGAACATAAGTTGTCTGATTCAACGAAACCAACCTTTTTTCTCTCTACAGCGAACGCAGACGTATCTGAAACAGAACCGCGCCGCAACAACTCACTTTCGTTTCGGAAGCCAGCTCGCCATTAAAGAAAACTTTGGCAGAGGACCAAGGGATGAACTGGAAAGTTATTAACGGCCGTACTGGCGAGAAGACAGCGTCCAGGGAGATCCAGAAAAATGTTGGCGCTCGGTCAAATAAGCTGAAATGGTACGGGAGAGGCTGTGCGGGTAGAGATATATATCAGTTTCGCCGTAAATGTGTAACAGAGAGAGAACAAAAATATGAATTAGTACCGTGCATCGCACTTTGCTGTGTAGAATCAAACGCTTCGATTTTCGAGGTAATTGAAATCTTCCTGGAATTTATAAGTTATGATGTGATAAATATGGTGAAATGCGACGAAAGGGTGCTTTATTATTTTTTTTTGCTTCGCGTCGAATATTTCGCTACGCAGAAAAAAGGCTGCATCAGTGATAACAGGGTTTTGTATTATATTCATTCATTACGTAAAATGCATAACAAATGAAAAGTATCTCAGAGAAGATAAAAACACATAAATATATTTGATTTCTCGTGAATATTAATGAAAGCACAAAAAAGCATATATGTTACCGTAAAAATCCTTTAAAACAATAGGAAACGTACGAGTTTGGGACGTGAAGTATGCTACCTGAAATGTTACGTGTTGTGGGTATGTGCATTCACAAATTACATTTAGATTGCAAACTTCTTCCCAGATTTATTTTAAGTGCCTGGATCTATTAATATACATATTGAAGTGGAGCACAATCTTAACGATATCCTCTAAGGAAAATTCAGGACCTTGATGCGATTTTCCTACACACCTCGGGCAGTAGTACATTGTAAACTTGCATGAACAAAAAATTGTGTTCAATCAACATGTCTACAGTTCTCCAAGAACTTGTAAACAGGAAGTGGACAAACATGGACTGTAAGAAGGATGCTCCATAACGTTCCAGCGAAATGATTTCAAAAGTTCCCGTGCAGTGTGAAGAATGTGGGGTCTGGATTCCAGTAGACAAAGCAATGGACTATGTACTTTTAAAATGCCTATTTTAATAAATAATCTCCATTAGCTTAATAACGAACATGATATATTATTTTGTCAACCGCCTTTTCTCACGACGTACGTGCCACAATAAATTCTGTTAACAGCAGGAAACACTTCTTAGTAATACTCAGTATGCATGAATATCGCATTAAACTCAAGCATGTATATGCCTAAACAAGCAAAAAATGAACAACAGAGAAAGAAAAATTATTTAATGCATCCTTAAAACTACTGAATGGAGAACCTGTTTGTTCATATAATATTTCATGAAATTAAAATTATTTAAAGACAAAATTTGGTTTGAAAGAAAATGTTGCTGATCAGGAATTATTTTTTAGAACTACTA
>NQII01001813.1:407290-434301 GCA_002778355.1 Clitarchus hookeri
ACAAATGTAAGCTTGAATATACCTCTTTCCACGATAGCAAAGACCAGGCGACAATCCATGTCTTCCCCTACAAATGTAACCTGGAATATACCTCTTTCCACGATAGCAAAGACCAGGTAATAACCTATGGCTTCCCAAACAAATGTAAGCTTGAATATACCTCTTTCCACGATAGCAAAGACCAGGTGACAATCCATGTCTTCCCATACAAATGTAAGCTGGAATATACCTCTTCCCAGAAAATATCACAGGTCTTACCTCCGGTTACAATAAAAATTTAATGGAAAATTTTAAGCAGCCAAGAGAAATAAAAATTATTACATGTACTATAATGAATTATAGCACAATAAAGTCACTTAAAATTTCCATGGCCAAAACAAAACAAAGTATATGAAATTACTTGACAAAATTTTTAGAAACCATTAAAATTCATTAAAATATTGTAATTTTGTCGTAATATTTAACTATAATAATTATCATCCCTAGAATATCTGGGATTTAAAAATAAAATTTTGTAAAATATTAATAAAGAAAAGTTACATAAATATTTACAAGATAAGAACGTACAGGCATTATTCCAAAGAACAACATCTGGGTAGACGAAAAGCCTTCTCTTGCAAGCAGCCGGAAAATAATTTTATTTCCACAAGATAGAGATTTTATAATAAATTTATGATCCAAAAAGCAATAGTAACGAAGAAGGAGTTACGTTTCACTCAAAAATAATATTTGTGAAAGTAATACACTTTAAATTATTTAACGGCCCCCCCTCCCTCTTTTTTTTTTTTTTTTTTTNAAAAGTGGAAAATTTCCCTATAGTTTAACAAGCAATGACAAAATTCTGATGGCACAACGGTGATTTCCCTTCTTTACATAGAACACGTTGGATGTTTTTTGTTTCTTCGTGCTGAAAAATCTCAAGGTTGAGCAGATCTTGTACGGTACAAATCATCGTTGACGTTACCTTGCCGGTCGAGGGCGCTGCTTTGACATTTCCGGGCGTTGAAGCCTCATTGTTCGCAGATCATTTGTGTAGGAGCAACTGTGTTTCATAACCGGTTGCAATAAATAGTTCTCAGGTAGGTATTTTCCTTCTCATTAAAGTGCTGCAAATACATGAAGGAAGGAGAATGACGAACACCTCTGTACTGCTGCATAAAACAATTTTGGCATGCAACATGCGCACACTTCGCTATTACGAAGCTCATCATGAATGATGTAATGAATAAATGTGAGAGTTTACCATAACTGCTGCGCGTAAGTCAGAATGTTTTCTTCTCTTATTGGTTTTTCAAGTTTGTAGGACTCTTGTCATTTAATTGGGTCATTGAGAATTCTGAAACATTGTAACCGAACGTTTATGTTTAGACTGATAAAAGCTAAGCCGAGTTGAAAAAGCAACATTTAATCATACATAAGCGAGATCCTTAGTTATTTTGTATTTATTGGCTTCAAAATATTTACAACTTTGTTGTATGTCTAGTGATGAGTAATGCCTTATGAGTGGCCTACATCTTTATAAAGGATTGAGGTCTCGTTGAGAGTAAAGTCATCAGAGATCGAGCAATACGCTCCGAGAAACAGGAAGTGGGAAAGGAATCTGCCATGGCTTTTAGTAAAGTACCGTCCCAGAATTCCAATGGAGTAGTTCAGCAGAACCATGGAAAATCGAAATCAAAACTGCCTGGCCGGGATTTCAACCGAGGTCTTCTGGAATGCGAGTCTACGCTGAGCCACCTCACTCTGTTACACACCTTAACCGACGTCTGCTATCGTTTCCCTCGCAAACCTCTACCCCTTGCCTGTGG
Organism: Clitarchus hookeri; assembly: GCA_002778355.1. Taxonomy (NCBI): domain Eukaryota; kingdom Metazoa; phylum Arthropoda; class Insecta; order Phasmatodea; family Phasmatidae; genus Clitarchus; species Clitarchus hookeri. The sequence goes on from NQII01001813.1 coordinate 409,099, forward strand.
ATTTTGTTAGATGATACGTGGTTGACCTACAAAAAAAAAATCACTTAGCGAGTTGCCACGCGCGAACAGGTATAAAGTTTGGTTGCTATTAGACCACTCACTTCGATTACTTCGGTCTGTAGAAACGTGGTGCACCATGTCCAGTGTATGAAAAACGCAAATTACGCCAGCACACNACTTCGATTACTTCGGTCTGTAGAAACGTGGTGCACCATGTCCAGTGTATGAAAAACGCAAATTACGCCAGCACACAAGATAATTAATAAAGGAACATTTCACGTTGATCCACTTACGTATTTTGTGTTCTCTTGAGAGACTGGTGAAGTTGAATTAATTGGATATGATATATTAGATAATTCGGAAATCGTGTGTTGTTAGACTTGTGCGAAAGAATACATCGAAAGTATAATTCTTTAATAAAACAACGTTTTCATAAGTCACGTTTATCACTGGGGCCGCGGTGGTGTGGTAGTCAGACTACTCGCCTCCCACAAAGGCTAACCAGGCTAGATTCGCAGCGAGGCCACACAGATATTTGAAATTATGAAACAGAGCGGACGTTGTGGTTGGCCGCAGGGTTTCTTCGGGGTACTCCTGCATCATCTGAGCTTACATTCCGCCACTACTGCATCTTTATCTAATAAAATCCTCACCAAAACTCTGAACAACAATGTACGTTCCTGGGTGCGTTCAGCGGACACAGTAGTGCTGAAGCGTTACCAATTGGTGATGCAATTAACACTTAGGCTCTTCTGAATTAATTACTTTTAGCAATACTATTTATTTAACGTTATGATACGAGATTTTGTAATATTGCAATTCAGTATTTATTAACGTTTCCAGTAGTAATCTCCAGATCCAAAAACATTAAAAACGACGATTGCAAGAGTTGGTATCATCACAGATATTTCGCCATACTTATGTTTTCTTTCTCAATTCTCTCGTGTGAATGGCTCACTTCCAGTAACACTGTACGCTGCTCCTTCAACAGCCATAATACTTACTTATTTCTGAATATAACTGGTCAATGCAATTAGCGTGTCGTCAGCTCACAGCAAAGATGGCGCAGCCATTTCCTCGCCACAATCTCTGCACGAGCGCTGCCTTGTAGCGGTGCGGCTGAACGACGTTCTATACGCGAGACAGCAGGGCTTTGCACTCCAAACGCGCCCAGTGATTATCCTGCAGTTTTTATATCTCTAAATTGTATTAAAAAAGTCGTTTATCCGCGTCTGTGTGTGTATTCGCTTAGTTCGTCTAAACTACTTGACTGATTTTGATGCGGTTTTCAACATCATTTAGAGAATTTTATGAGAAAGGTTTTAGTTTTTAATATATTTATATTTAATGTAAGGATAGTAGAGAAATGTCAACGTTTGTCGTAAAAATCAGCTTTTCATGCGCGCTTCCATGTNTTATATTTAATGTAAGGATAGTAGAGAAATGTCAACGTTTGTCGTAAAAATCAGCTTTTCATGCGCGCTTCCATGTCTTGCTCTGACTAAACCATGAGAGGTAAATGAAATTAATGTATTACAGAATTGCAGCTCTCAAAAAGGACTACAGAAAAGTCAGCGATAGCACNAGCTCTCAAAAAGGACTACAGAAAAGTCAGCGATAGCACATGTTTATTTTTAAGGATGACCAACAGTAATCATTTTTGTCTTTCAAAGATTGATCAAAAATAATGGTTCATTTGCGAAGCAGTTTGACCGACATAGTATTAATCCTTATTCAATTAATATTTTAGTTACCTTAAGTATTTAGTTATGATCAAATTTGTCCTCTACTTCACATCATTTAAATGAATATTTTAGAAGATATAACAGGGTTTCCTATTATAACCGGGCAAAGCTGAGGGTTCTTCTAGTACAGAATATTTCACGAGGAGTTACCACACTTCACANTTATATTTAATGTAAGGATAGTAGAGAAATGTCAACGTTTGTCGTAAAAATCAGCTTTTCATGCGCGCTTCCATGGCTTGCTCTGACTAAACCATGAGAGGTAAATGAAATTAATGTATTACAGAATTGTAGCTCTCAAAAAGGACTACAGAAAAGTCAGCGATAGCACATGTTTATTTTTAAGGATGACCAACAGTAATCATTTTTGTCTTTCAAAGATTGATCAAAAATAATGGTTCATTTGCGAAGCAGTTTGACCGACATAGTATTAATCCTTATTCAATTAATATTTTAGTTACCTTAAGTATTTAGTTATGATAAAATTTGTCCTCTACTTCACATCATTTAAATGAATATTTTAGAAGATATAACAGTGTTTCCTATTATAACCGGGCAAAGCTGAGGGTTCTTCTAGTACAGAATATTTCACGAGGAGTTACCACAATTCACANGTTTCCTATTATAACCGGGCAAAGCTGAGGGTTCTTCTAGTACAGAATATTTCACGAGGAGTTACCACAATTCACAGGTCAAATTCCTTAGGTAAATTGGAGCAAAGTATGCCACATAAATGAAGGGTATGTTCCCTTAATTTACAGAGTAAACCGAAAAATTCTAAATGTGAAGAAAAAAAGAATAACAATTTCACAATAAAAATTAATATCATCATACTTTATTGCTTACAGTTGAGCATCAAACAACAAATAACCATACTCGTGAGTGGAAAAAGTACGTGGCATTGTAACATAATTACTACATCTTACAAACGACTCCAATCACAATAAATGCGCAGCAATGCGCAGTTATCACGCAGAACGAAGCAAAACAGTTACACTTAATGACAGCCACGATCACGTTATGTTCACAGCCTAATTCGAACGGGCAGGAACTTGTCATGAGCATTTCATTGTAATGCGTTCATAATTTTTCGAATTATTTCGAATAACATTGTAAAATTTGTGACTACGAACCACATTTATGTGACATAATTTGATCAGAATTGGTAAAGTAACAAGCCATGTAAATGGCGGCTATTCCTCGTGATTCGTCTTGTGTTTCTTCTCGCCTCTTATAGCGTATTGTGAAGCAGTGTCAAGCTGCAGTTTCAGTGGCAGGGGATAGTTGAGCCAAAACTAAAGCTGTGCTCTGCTCGTGGCCATAACCAATAAAAGGCGATCAGGGCTAGATTATCATCGGACTGGTTCTCAATTTTTGCGTGTATTGACGTGGTGGACGTTGCCATTAGCTGGTGATATATATCTGGACACACTCACTTCCCATGCTAATGAATTAGGTCGCTGCTCCATCTTCATCTCACTTCACCCACAAAACTTGAAATATCATTACGAAATACTTTATTTTCAAATAGTTGAGATACCAACAAAATACCTAATGGCTTTGTATGGCATTATCTAGTGCATATTAAGCAGTGGCGGTTCGTGCTATAGGGTTGCAGGCCTCCTTCCCCCCTGGAATACTTTCAAATTACAGTTAAATTTTTTTAATGTCGCAGCTGCTCTCAATTTAAAGGAAATATTATTACGATCTCTTCAAGCTTTCTACTCTGCCAACGATCGAACACCAATCCCCTCGACTGTGAAAAGCGTATTTATGAAGCTTGTAGGGTGCTAGGGTTGGCCGCGTGGCTGGGCTGTGGTGGAGGCAGCCCCGTCCGGCCTCGCTAGCGCATGCGCACGCTTTTGTCAAGGACAAGGAGCGGTTCTAGCAGGGGAAGGTGTCTGTCACGAACTTCACGCGCACGTGGTCTGCGAGGCCGCCAGCCCTGGCAGAAGTACATGCAACTGGTGCACACGTTTATATTGCTTTGTTATCCGCAGGCTGGCGAATACTTCAGGTGTGAAGTGAAGCATTTAGAGGTTTGTAGCCTTGCTACTTCCACTATATTTGTATTTAATCCAACATGAACAGAATAAATGTGGCAGGTTTACAAGCTCTTTATTTTTCTCAATTATTACTAGAGGAGAAAAATTATGTTAAAAACCAATTACTTTATAATGAATTAGCTTTTATTAAGTTGGCAGCAGACAAAATTTAATGCTGACATGTATTAAAAGCACAAACAACTGTGGATGCGAATAAAAAAAAACTAAATTCTGTTTTCATGGAAAGTATGTCAAAATGATTTTTAACTTATTTGATATAATGTTATTATTTGTAGTGTTGCAAATATCTATCATTAAAAAATCATAAAATAAATTCACGGGAGTTCTTTTAAGGTACAGTTTAAAATAGGAAATGAGAAAGGATATTACCATGTTAAAATATTTTTATCAATGCATTTTTTCGCGACTAAAAAATTTTAATACAGGATTAATCAAAAAGTATAGTTAATTCCATAAGTAAATTGGAATTATCAATGCACCACCATTTTTGAATAATTCTGTATACTAACATGGTAAAAAAAATCAGATCTGTTGTTTTCTTTTTTGGTAAGAAATTTAATTACGTAATGAAAGTCTTAGCGAAATGGAAATTGGAAATTCACTGAACATTTAGTGCTTGTCAAATTTTCGTTTGGGAGAATAATTATGAAAATGTTGTTTTTCTGCCCGTTTGTGTCTGTGTATTACTAAAATGTTATTAAAATAATGATTAGAAACTTGACTTGAAATGTTGGCAAAAGCTATTTTGTTATGCTCAACAATTTGACTATAAAATATATTTCTTCCATATGAAATTCATTCATGTTTATAATTTTTTTTACATGTACTTTAAGGAAATATTTAGGAGTATATTGTTATACTCTACGGCCAGAAAGTTGNAGTATATTGTTATACTCTACGGCCAGAAAGTTGGATTTCACAAATTTTATTTGAATTTAGTTGGTTATGTGCAGTTATTTAGTTTACTACATAAAATTAAGAAAAACCTAAAGATGTTTTTAGATTTTACCTAAAACATTCGTTAAAGCTGTGTTCTCATTTTAAAAAAATTTCATTATATCTTCAGTTTCATGAAACCTATTTACATAATTTCCCTTTCTGTTTTGCGAAACAAAATTNAAAAAAATTTCATTATATCTTCAGTTTCATGAAACCTATTTACATAATTTCCCTTTCTGTTTTGCGAAACAAAATTTCACTTTAGTACAAAACTCAGAATAATGTGAATCTTATGTTGACACTTAATTTTTTTTGTAATTAATTAGATAACTCTCCCTCTCAAATATTCAGTATAACTGTGCAGCACTTCCTGTGCTGACACCAAAGAACCACGAATGATATCGTGTTATGTTATGCCACAAATACATATCTCTCCCGTTTACTTAAAACTGCGAGTAGAGACAATGGTTTATCTCGGAAAAAAGTTGGATATTTCCAAAGTTCTCTATACAATGTCTGACAGAGTTTCCTTTTTTTGGGGGGGTCAGTCGCGTGCATAGTTATTATAACATTGAATTGTGGCAAAGAGGAACCTCATACTCTAAAAAAACAACTTTTGTGTTTGGCCTGCAAAAAACTTGGTCGAGTGAAAAAAATTCCTAATAAAATTATAAAAGGATAAAATATATACAGTGTAATAGAATATATTGTCTCGAGAAGTTTTCACTACTTTCCAGTATTCCTTGCCATACATTCCTCATTGTTCGGTTTTTGAATTTTTGTCTTGTGAATAGTATACATGATTACAAAGTAGATCCTCAGATTTCTCGTTATTGCTCGAGGCAAAATGAAAAACTTTAATTACCAAGATAACGAAATAGTTTATTATGCAAACGAGACATTACTCTATTGCATTCGCAACTACTGAACAAGGCAGATGTAAAAATGAAGTATGAAAATTTTTTTACGAAAGTAAAAAAAAAATTAATTGTGTTTTAAATAAGGTGGCCATAACATAACTCTATTATGGAAGTACAAAAACTACTCTTTGGAGCTACCATTTGCTGGTTTTCGTTTCACATATTAAATTTCGATGTTGGCGTTCTATGTTGCTAATGCATGTTTTATTCACATTGCGTTGAATATTATTCTTTCACTGACAAACCAGGTAATACATGTCAAACCACAGTTAAAAACTACGATAATAAATTTTGTTGTGACAATACAATAGGCGAGGGTATGGACAATTCCTTTTATTTAAGAAGCAACGGCGTTATCTTCGAAAATGGATGGCAAATAAATGTGGAATAACGCGTTTTTTTNATTCCTTTTATTTAAGAAGCAACGGCGTTATCTTCGAAAATGGATGGCAAATAAATGTGGAATAACGCGTTTTTTTATCACCAACCAATCACAGCCGAATAAGGTCAACTCATGAGCTTCATAACGCTAACTGCTTGTTATCAAANTTTTTTTATCACCAACCAATCACAGCCGAATAAGGTCAACTCATGAGCTTCATAACGCTAACTGCTTGTTATCAAACGACAGTAAAATTTTTATGAAATGTCTGGCATAATGTATTTTAAATGGGACCAAACTGGAACCTGGCTCAGACCCCAAGTGCCGTTCTTGCTCTGTAACTTCGGTTGGTTGGCGGCCATATTACATTTGGGTGACCTTGACCCATGACCTTGATCCCTTGTCCATTACATAGGATACCTTGAAACCTATAATATGAAAAAAATTCCAAAAAATAAAAAAAAATAACAAATATTACAAAATAATTGAAGATAAATATGTAGGAGGACCGGGGTTCGATGATAGCTGGATCGGCTTAGCTACCGACACGACTGACCCTCGTCAGGTCAGCTGGTGTACACCTCGACAGCCATGTTAGCAGCCATGTTAGATGTCGATGACCTTGACCCAATTGCCTTGATCTTGAATGAACCTTGAAAACAAAAAATTTCCTTCCCAAAAAAGTCCCAAAAAATTTCCAGAAAATTCCAACAAATTCCCAAAAAACACTTGACACTGGACTCGAGACTCAATTCTAAAAACTCAAAACACAAGACTCAATGCACTTGACTCAAAACTCATGACTTAAGACCTAAGACTGATGATGCTAAACTCAAGACCCAAGACTCAGGACTCAAGACACAAGACTCAAAACTCAGAAACCTTGTATAAAAACTCAAGACCATTGACTCAAGACCCAAAATTTAAAACTCAAGACCCAAGATCCAAAACTAATACAACAAAGACTCAAAACCCCTGATCCAAGACTCGAGAATCAAGATACAAGATTCAAGACTCTTTACTTTACACAATACCCTTGACCTTTGAAGTTAAACAAAATAAATCCTACAAATAATAAAAAATCCTAAAAATTCTAAAATTTTCTAGAAATTTAAATAATGTCTAACAATTCATAAAAAAAATAACATATATTTTAACAAATATATTTTATACAATATATAATATAAAATAATAATTATGAAAATTTTTGTATAAAACCTTACATTTCCGGAGGTTTACTCAGCACCATGTCCAACAAAAGACTGACCCTTACTAATGTTTCTCATTGGTTAAATAGATGGTTCTCCTCCATACCCCCATTAAAGTTTCTCATTGATTTATAAATTGCGCTCTCTTCACCCCCCAAAAGTGTTTGTTATTGGCTGAATACCCAAGCTCGTTCGACCTGCCACCAATGTTTCTCATTGTTTATTTAGTCAACAGGCCCCCATCTCCATCACCTTTGCCTATTCCGTCGTATGCAGCATTTTTGTAATTTTTTCATTTGTTATATGTTTTAATTTTGAACACTTTGGTGATGCTAGTGTATTAATTATATGTTTAGTCGCCAGAGGTGCTTTCGATTTAGCCATCGTGTTGTTTGTTCACCCCGACCTTAACCTTATGACACTGAACACAACAAATCGAGATGAATCGCACTTCATACAATTGACAATATCTAACTGGTCACATCTAGGGACCATACCGACTAACAATACTAAATAACGACTGATTGCACACAAGTCCGATTCCACCAAAGACAAACTCCACCCAAGAATAATTCCACCCAACCGACTCTACCTAAGGCCTATTCCAACCAAGATCGAATCCACCAAAGACTATCTCCACCCAATACTGATTCCCGACGAGTCTGACTTGCCCAAGACTAACTCCTGATGTGACCAGTTCCTACAAAACTGACTAGACCAACCGACAAGATCAACCTACCATACCACGCACCTATAAAAATAAACGATGATGGAAAAATCTCGAAAAAATTCTCCTAATATGAGTCTTTTCTAACCTCTTCGCAGAAAATCTTCGCAGAATCTTTGCAAAACATTTCTACCAGAGCCGTCCATACCAAAGTGTCATACTAACCTTATAAGCCAGTTTACCAGACAAGCTGCCTAGGCAAAACAACTAGTTGCGAAATATTTCTCAAAAATATTCCCCTCATTTAATCGTTCTCCATTCATAAAATCAGTTGATTTTAAAAGACCAGAGTATGGTATAATACTTCAAATAGAACTATAGATCTGCTACTGCATGAACTCACATAAATTTGATCTAAAACAGACTCTGAATTGATTGTTTACATCATTGAATGAATATGTTTTTCCGAGAATTCGGAGGAAATGTATAAGAAATTAAAAACATTTTATTATATAAATAATTTATTTTAAAAAATACTATATAAATTCTATTTTCCTAATTTTTTTAAAAATTTCATATTTATATTTCTCAAATATTTGCTGATCATGGATAGTATCTAACAGACTCATTTGATACAAATCGACAGTACCTCTGGTGAATAAATCGTTAATTAATATACTAGCATTACCAAGGTGTTTCAAATTAAAACTAATGATAAACTAAAACACAAGATGGCTGCATACGACTGTATGAGCAAAGGTGAGGGAAGTGGAGGCCTGTCGACTAATTAACCATTGAGAAACATTGGTGACGGGTTGAACGAGCATGAGTAATCAGCCAATAAATAACACCTTTGGGTTATGATGTGAGCACAAGTAATCAACCAATGAGAAACATTAATGGAGAGATTGGAAAAGAAACAACTAATTAATCAACGTGAAACACTGGTGAGGGTAAGTCGTATGCTGGACGTGGTGATAAGAAAAACTCCGGAAATATAAGTAATTGCATATCAACTTTTTATAATAAATAGTTATAAGTTTTGTATATTTTTACTTTTATAAATGTAATTTTTTTTAATTTTTTTTAGAATTTAAGATTTTTTGGGGTTTAAGGTTAATGGTCAAGTGTACTGGGTTAAGGTCTTAAGTCTTGAGTTTTGGGTCTTTGATCTTAGGTTTTGAGTTTTCAGTCTTGAGTTTTGGCTTTTGAGTCCTGGGTCCCTGGGTCTTGACTCTTGAGTCTTGTGTCTGTGGTCTTGGGTCTTGGGTAAATGGTATTGAATCTTGAGTTAAGGGTCATGAGTCTTGAGTCAAGGGTCTTAGGTCTTGGGTCTTTAGTGTTGAGTCTTGGTTTTCTGGGTAATGGGATTTGGTTCTCGGGTCTTGGGTCATCGGTCTTAGGTCAAGCCTCTTGAGTCATGATTTTGGGTCTTGGGCTTGGTATCTTGAATATTGTGTCTTGGGTTTTAGGTATTGTGTTTTTCTTGGTCTTGTGTCATTCCGGGTCTTGGGTCTTGGGTTTTGAGTGTTGAATCTTTCTTGGGTCTTGAGTCTTGGGCCAAGGGTCACGTGTCAAGGGTCATGGGTCATGGGTCTTGGGTCTTTATTTTTGAGTCTTGGTTTTCTGGGTAATGGGTTTTGGTTCTCGGGTCTTCGGTCTTGGGTCAAGTCTCTTGCGTCATGACTTTGGGTCTTGGACTTGATATTTTGAATCTTGTGTCTCGGGTTTTAGTTTTTGGGATTTTCTGGGTCTTGTGTCTTTTTGGGTCTTGGGTCTTGGGTTTTGAGTGTTGAGTCTTGGGTCTTGAGTCTTGGGTCAAGGGTCATGGGTCATTGATCTTGAGTCAAGAGTTTTGAGTCTTGGGTATTGAGTATTGTGTCTTGAGTTTTGAGTATTAAGTCAAGGATCTTGAGTCTCGAGTATTGAGTCTTGAGTCAAGGTTCTTGAGTCTTGTATTTTGGATCCTGGGTCATGAGTTTGAGTTCTGGGTCTATGGTTTTCAGTTTTAAGTTTTGAGACAAGTGTCAGGGTTTTTTGGGAATTAGTTGGAATTTTTGAGAAATTTTTTATGTTGTTTTAAATTTTTTTGGGAATTTTTAGTGTTCAAGGATATTCAAGGTCATGGGGATTAGGCCAAGGTCATGTGTCAAGGTCATCCACATCTAACATGGCTGACGAGGTGGACACTGGCTGACCTGGCGACGGTCGGTCGTGTCTGGACGATCCACCCGTCATACAACACCGTCCGTCATTAATATACATCTTTAAATAATTTTTAAAAAATGTTATATTTCATAAATTTTTAAAACAAATTCTTAATAAATTTTTTTATTTATAATTTTTTTATTTTTTTAGCGTTTATGGTCATCCAAGGTCATGGAAACGGGGTCAAGGTCGATGTCATGAGTCAAGGTCTAGTTCATCCAGATCCAATATGGCTGCCGACCTACCGGAATGACAGAGCTTGAAGGACGCCTGGCGCCTGTGCCAGACTCCAGTTTTGCCCCATTATCAATACATTATGCCAGACATCTCATAATCATTCTACTAACGACGATTCAGTCGCACAGATTACCAAAAGTTAAGCTTCTATGGGAATATTCTGCTAACAAAACGAACCACATGGATAAGTACGTTGTTGCTAGGCTGGCCGTGAATATAAAGGACAACAACACGCGATGTAACGGTTGCGAACTAGACTGGCCTCCGATGGCACTACACACCATAACTATAGGTGCTGGGCCGGTATGACGATGCATGTACACCTATGGTACTAAGGAGCCGCGCTTCCTTATAATACAATTACACGTAATTATTGTTTCTTCTCTTCCTCATTTCCTTCATTTTGCCTTTGTTTTAGACACCCATTTTCTTGCACCATTTTACTGGTTTAGTATTTACGTATTAATTTTCTATCAATTGGTGCTTTGGTAATTTTTCCCCAGTTGATTCCAGTTTTTTTATCTGTTTCATTAGTCTTCAGGATTTTTTTCCTTCGACATTTTGTCAACTTGGAAGAGCCATTTCGTCTGGGATGTTTTGCATATTCAAATTCATTGTTGTACTTCCTGTATTTATCATGATAAATAAATAAAATATATCAATGACGGTGCGTGATGCAGGACACGGCCAAGTAAGCAGAAGCGGCATTCGTTGGAGAAGACGATAACGTGACATTCGTCTCTCCGGGGTCTGCATTCCATCTTGACTTAAAACCAAGGAGAAGTATAATGGCGAGGAAGGGTTATACGACGCCATTGCCAACATCAATGTACTGCTTAATATGCTCACGGTTAAAAGACCACTTTTGAAAGCTCGTTTTGTGTCCTTCTGCGATGTCTATGATCAGCATTGACACGAGCCTAATGACTTCATTCGTGCGCTATCCAGCTCAAACCACGTGTTAGGAACGTAAATGTTGTAAGAAGAACATTTTCATAGAAGCTGAACTTTTGGTAACCTGTGCGACTGATGCGTCGTTTGATGACAAGCAGTGAGCGGTCTGAAGATCACGAGCTAGACCTTGCTTGGCTGTGACTCTTCGGTGACAGAGAAACGCGTTATTTCACATTCATTTGCCATCTGTTTTCGAAGATAACGATATTGTTACCTGATAGAAGGCATTATACACCCCCTTGCTTATACAGGATGATTCTAAAATCATGGGACAAACATTGAGGGGTGGTAGAGCTCACTAAAAAAAAAAAAAAATTATTGTATAGGAATATATGGGCGGAAGTGACGCGTTGAGGCACAAACACAAATATTACACATTAAATGCAGCACATTGTTTATTTACAACGTCGCCACTAAATGCCTTTTTACAGCAATGTTTATAATAATTGCTCAGAATTGCTACCACCCACAGTTATGCAAGCTTGGTAGCGTCGGTGGAGTGATTGGCGAACATATTCAAATACGCCGGGTATTTCACGCACGCGTGCAGCCACACAGGATAGTCGAGCGACGAGGTCTTCAATGGAATCAATTGGAGTCTCGTAAATGAGGGCTTTCAAATGTTCCCATAGGAACAAATCGAGACTCGANGGTCTTCAATGGAATCAATTGGAGTCTCGTAAATGAGGGCTTTCAAATGTTCCCATAGGAACAAATCGAGACTCGATAAATCTGGCGATCGTGGTGGCCATTAATGTGTTATGTTTTTGTGTTTGTGCCTCAACGCGTTACTTCCGCCTATATATTCCTAAACAATAATTGTTTTTTTTTAAGTGAGCTCTACCACCCCTCAATGTTTGTCCCATGATTTTAGAATTATCCTGTATGAGTTTTGGTTTATGGTTTGACATGTATCACCGGGTTTTCAGCGAAAGTAGAACATTCAACGCAAAAGCGGAATAATGCGCATTGGCTACGTAAACGCCAACAATGGAACTTGGTATGTGAGGGAGCTGTTGCTAGGCTGNGGTCTTCAATGGAATCAATTGGAGTCTCGTAAATGAGGGCTTTCAAATGTTCCCATAGGAACAAATCGAGACTCGCTAAATCTGGCGATCGTGGTGGCCATTAATGTGTTATGTTTTTGTGTTTGTGCCTCAACGCGTTACTTCCGCCTATATATTCATAAACAATAATTGTTTTTTTTTAAGTGAGCTCTACCACCCCTCAATGTTTGTCCCATGATTTTAGAATTATCCTGTATGAGTTTTGGTTTATGGTTTGACATGTATCACCGGGTTTTCAGCAAAAGTAGAACATTCAACGCAAAGCGGAATAATGCGCATTGGCTACGTAAACGCCAACAATGGAACTTGGTATGTGAGGGAGCTGTTGCTAGGCTGNAAAGCGGAATAATGCGCATTGGCTACGTAAACGCCAACAATGGAACTTGGTATGTGAGGGAGCTGTTGCTAGGCTGGCCCCATCCCACCAACGACCGCTAGAACTAACATCTGGTGAGCTCAGAGATCGCATACCATACAGCCAAATAAAAAAAAAGTTGGCTCAGGAGTTGAGGCATGGGGAATATCGTTCTGTGCCCGCACGCACGGTTTGTTGCCGTTTGCATCATTAGGGAATATTGTCCACGCGCCCGTTACCATACGGCTGCCACTGGCTACTCACCACTGGCGTCTGCGGCGATATGACAACTTTATCCTGAGATATTTCTTATTATTTGTTGGAAAATTCCTGTCATTCTAGGAGCAACTTGAGAAATTAATTATTACAGGAACTGGTTATAATAATAATTTTTGTGTAATAGTTTTCTGAGTAACTTTTGTGCGGTACAAAGCAAGGTTTATGTAAAATTCATTTAGTGGCTTTATTAGTGCTTTGAAGTCAAACCTTTCCAGAACTTTTAATAATTCCGTTGATATTAAAATTACGTATTTAAATATAAAGTTGTGAATTGAGATTTGAACACAGGAACAAAAAACAATCCGTTTTCCACAGTTGCTTACGAAATTTCTTATTTCCGTTTATTTTTCACAATGTTTTCATTTGTAACTATTTGATATTGTATTTTACAAATTTTCTACCTAGAAATTAATTTTTATGGCCCAGTATTATGTCTGCCCCAACGAGTATATGTCCTACAAGCTGTCCAACATGGCACGTCGTTTTGTTTGTTCCTCCCGTCCTCCTTGGAGCTGCTGAGACAATGCCGAGGAGAGCCACATGACGTAAGGTGATTCTACCATCCATATGTGGGATTCTACACTGCCAGGTAAGTTAATTCTACTCCGGAGTGCGGCAATTATATCTTACTTGTAAAGAAAAAATGTTCCCCAAACAAGTTTGACAATATAAGCTCTTATTTTTCATGGTTACGGTGGCTGAGTGGTTAGACTTCTCGGTTCCCAACCAAGTTCGTCCGGGTTCAATCCCCGCCCGGTTCACTTCTGATTTTTGTAGTGGGAATCGTGAAGGACAATGCCGCTGGTCGGAGGGTTTTCTCAGGGATCTCCTGTTTCCCCGGCCCTTTCATTCCAGCGCTGCCCTATGCTCACCTCACTCCACCCTCATCGGCTCTCAAGACCCCGATGCTAAGAGCCACAAAAAAAATCTCTTTACTTTTCTTACAATTGTCAGGTAATTTTCCCAACATTTTTTTACAGTGTATGTTGCTTACGTATGTGTAATTCCGTCCTCTTATCTGTATTAAATTGCGAACATTAATTTATGTGTCCTTTAATTTCGATAACACTGAATTAGCAGCAATTTGACATTCTAAGAACGTCACTAAAGCCTGTATGCCAGGATACGTTTGTTCGTACAAGCTCGTGCTGAAACATCCACGAGACCAACCACCCGAGTCTGTATGCAAGTAGATATGGGGGGTTATTTGGAATAATCTATCCAACGACACTTGTCGCAGCACAAGTTAATACGACTGCATATTTTATGGTTTTACTTCTGCAACTGTTGTTAATGATCAATATTCACTCACGACTGCAGCATTACGCCTTTATGCACAGAGCCTGTTCAAGTTTTTGCTACAACTGGAGCTTTTATGTTAAATAAACATCAATGTTTACCACAATTTTCAAACAATGCTGTTTTGGAAAAAAGCAAAAATTTTCATGTTATTTTTATTTCCTCTTTATTCGCGTTTTATAGTCTTCGACGTTAAGACATTGAACTGCTTTACCTACATCTTTACCAATTTTACTGGGCGCCTGTTAAATTACGTGCAGGCAGGGCAGTGACTTTTTTTCTAAGGTTGATTTCAAAAGTACTCACTTTATCGTGAACTGCCTCTATAGGCGTGATTATGGACGGCGATTTATTTTCAAATGTCGGTTACCAAAAGTGCTTAATTCACCGTGAACAGCGTTTAGTAGGAAACATGGCTGACGGCCAGCAGCCCTGCCCACCAAACACTTCTCCACCCTCCATGCTCCAGTATACGTGGTTTCTCTATTCCCACTCCACCTCTTCACCCTTCCGAAGATGAACCCTGAGCTCGAGAAAATTTGCTTGGGTCCGTCGCCGACGTAAAACAACAAAGACCCTCTTCCGACTCCGTCCTCGACCTCTTTGAACCGCGCGAACCTGCGGATCAATAGCCGCGGCCAGTTTTTGAATACATCAAAGCCGACGCTCCAGAATCTTCTTATGAATTTTTTTTTTGTTTGTGTGGGATGCGCCGGTTTTACAAGCAAGGGATTACCGGTATGGACTATCGTGTCTGATGTGCTTGCTCGTATCAACTTCTTCCGGTTGGGTGCTCTAGGAACTAAAGGTGAATCTCAATTCATCTGGTGCCGGATAACCGTGCTTCACAGAAATACTCGTTCTTTCCCTTTCCTTAGGTATTCTATTTCTGCTATCGCTGTCCTTCCTTTTTTCATTTGATTAATTATTTCTTTAGTATATGTATTTTTATAGCTCTTTCATAGTCGCTGTGCACATAGCAGGGGGTGCATTTCCGGCACTTCTGCTTAATTTCCCTTACTTCTTAAGCGTTCATGACGTACTGTTTCCTTATCTCTCTTCATTTTGTGTCTACCTTGTCATTGTACTGTCACCTGTCACAGTCCTTTCTATTCTTCGTCAGCATAAGTTTTCTTTTTTATTAGATTTAAAAGTGTTCTCGTTTGTATCTATCGTACATTTTTGAGGTTGGTTATTTTCCTCATGCAATTGCTACGTTTTTTGTTACAGTCACTGCTCAAGTTATTCCTTTCTTGTCTCAGTTTTTCCATTACCTATACGACATGACCTTTATTTGTGGCTGGACTGTTTTGTACATGTCAACTATTACATTTAATTGTAATTTTTATGACATTCTAACTAATAAAAAGCAATAAATAAATTTATCTGAACACCCATCTGGTACTTGAACTGCGTTGCTACCTGTACGAAAAAACGTTTTTTAACGAAAATTTTAAAGGTACCCACAATATTTATACGTACGGAAATTAATCTTACCCAGTAGAGTACAATCAAGAATTCACGCCTGCCCTAAATATTACTTTGGAGCCTTTCAACATCGCTGAACAAACTTTTCCGGTGTGCTGTATTTTAAAACGTACTGCCCACACGAGCAAAACTTAGGCAGGAGCCTGTACTGTACATTGCTACAGACTTCCCAAAAATAAAACTATATGGTTACTTCTTTAAACCCCACAGATACAAGTGATACAACGAGAACACTGCACGCAAGTTCAGAGACTTACGTGTAGCGACGATGGCGCTCTCGATGCGCGTGTTTGTAAAGGCCTTATAGCTCTCTTTAATCTGAGCATTTAAAACAACAATAAGCCCTAATTAGGTAAGCGTCAAGCAAGATCTTGCCTTTATCGACGTGTGCAGACGTATCACAGAATAAGTACTGTTTTGGTAAACTGGGGACTTATACAACTGAACCTTGAGAAACGTTCCTACACATGAGATAATATAGTTTACATTGTTAAACTGACTCTGGTATTTATATAGCAACGTCGATAGTTCCGCGGTGGCGTAGTTGTTAGAAAACTGGCTTTAAACCACGGCGAGACGGTCTTGAATCCCGCAGTATGTAATGATGGCAGAGAATGGTGAAAAACGCTGTAAGTTCATGGTGTTTTATCGTTTTATAACTGCTGTAGCCTTTGAAAGTGTTGCATTTTTATTGTTGGTTTTACTTACATTAAAGTAAGATGCTGTGTTTTTACGGTTTTATTGACGCCTGAAAACCATTGCGTTCATAGCGATGCCAGATTCTACATGTCTGATAGGGATAGGCAACGTAATAAAAGAATGAATAAAGCAGTGCTACCATAACTGTTGAATAAACGATTAAAGAATTCCCACACGCAAAAGGGATTTCGAGAAATCAAACCAAAATTTTCTTTTAGAATAGAACCTTTAAATTCATAAATTAAACATAATTAATTTTCTTTGCGGTGTTTATATAACTCTGTTTGGCATCGAAGAACCGAAATCGGATAAAGGAGGTGGGGGAGGGGGAATAGTTAATATGTTTTGCGTTTTGCCACACAAGTAGAATAAAAGTCTAACTATCTGTAGTGTACGAGCATGTGTAAGGGTTGTGGACTAGGAATTTTGGCTCTGCCTCGTTGTTCCACTTGTTATTATTGGGGTGTCACATACACAATGAGACCCTTCGGAGCTTCTACATTTAGCAGGCTCGTGGTTATATTCCACTACGTTTCTTCTCTGATAATATTGTTTGACTTGGGGGGGGGGATTACTTATGCGCAGGGGGCAGCAGTTACGTGACTGCCAGGCCGTTCTGTTGTCGCTCAGATACAGACTGGACCGCGAGGATCTACAGATGTGCGAGCAAGAATATTCCGCAAAGTCTATCAGGTGCATACCACACGCGGATGCATACCTCATGGATTCAAACATTTACACTCGGAAATACCTAAATCGCATCACTTAACTCAAACTAAAACTAACGTCTGGAATACAATACAGGAGGCGGAGAATTAGAAATAATAGAATTGGAGGTAGCAACAATCTCATTAATAGCAAACGTCTTCCAACATATAATATCTCTTGAATCTATTTGACTGAGATAATTAACACTAGTCACTGTACTGTTATGAGGATGTCTGTAAAAGAACACCAGATTCATTATGAGCAGTCATTCCTTGCAAAGCGAACCTATACATAAAACTCAGTAGAATGAAACTCTCTTCGGCTTTAGTAACTTGCTTCAAAAACACACTATCATCCTTAGCAACATCGAAATCAGAAGAACCAATATTTCTGAAAACAGTTCTTGAAATGTATCTCTTCTTATGACAATGCGCACGCCTCATAGCGTTGTGAAATCTGATTAAGTTCACAATAAATTTATTACCACTGCTCCCGAACAACTTTTAACTACTACATAAAATTTCAAAGACAAATAAACATTTTTCATCAATGACACGCATCGCTAAAAATGCAAAGGTTTTTTCAAATTTGAACCCTTTTCAGACTTGGTGCACAGTAACCAATGATCTTACTTCTTGGTAAATGATTCGCAAACCTTCTTACTGGTGTACGTCATAATTGCTTCATATAACAGTAGCCGAACATATAGTCTACAACTGATTGGCTCTGACAACGAAACAAGTGTTGTGTCGACTTAGGTACATCGCGTATCATAAAATGTTTTGTTTGCAAACGCCTGAAGTGAAACTGTGTAAACAAAGCTTAGGAAAACTATTTTGTCTAATACTGTACATTGAGTGTCTCAGTGCACAACGATCTTTGCTGTAGGTAACTCATTCGCAAACTCATGCTACCATTCTAGATCATGAGTGGTTCATACAACTTGTTGGTACGGGTAACGAAAGAGATGCGCTGCCAGCTGAGATAGAACACACATAAAAATTAATTCATTAACAAAATCGTAAACAATAAATTAAAGTGCACCGTGAATGTATATGTCAAAAATGTTCTCCAGCGTACGAAAGTGGTTTCCAGCAGCTCACAGGGTAGGACAAAATTGTATTAAACTGGAAATAATGAGTGGACGAGGAAACCTGATGATCTGAGAAGGAAATCTAATGTATCAGTTTAACCTTAGGATGGCACACTCTCATCACAAATTATAATTGCAAGCTCACATTATACTTGAAGAGGTCGACTTTACTCGAGAGCGCTTGGTAGAACAAATACCTGAACTGCTAGCAGAAATTGATGAACTGAATGGACCAGGCAGGCACTGTGCACGAACTCCCAAGAAAGGGACCTAAATCTTCGCTTGTTCTACGGTAAAACAAAAGGCTAAATTCATTTATTCCTTTAACATTCAAGAATAATTTATGGGAACCTCCTCCAATCAAGAAGCGAACTCTGAGAAGGAAAAAGAACCCAACATTGAAATCGACATAGAGCAGTAATTTACAATGAGAGAAAATAGAGAATAGAATTTTAAATGACACAATTACTTGAGGTCGGATCGTGCTTTGCTTGACACGAACACTGTACACTAAACGGATCCATGCGTATATACGACAAAGTTTTCTTTCAACGCTGCATATTCTTTTCTCAACCATTGAGACGATGTATAACAGCACATTATTTTGTATTTTTGTTACAATTTTTATTTTTCACATTTTATGATTCATACGAGGTAAAATAAAGGTCTGGAACGGTGTATGTAAAAAAAAAGTTGATTCAGTCACTTATCCTTATTGCGAGTATCATCATAGCGATGGCTTAGAATGAAAACCTCGTATCTCACATTTTGAGCAAAAATGATTTTTTGGTACTTTTGGTTTAAAAATTTTCTAGATAACATTTTTCATACCTGCAAATAAATAAAATATATCCACATTTTTTATTTGGAGAACTGTAAAATGTGTGATACGAGGTTTACAACAAAGGGCATCAAAAAATAATTTTCTCCAAAAATCTGAGATACGAGGTCTTCATTCTAAGCCATCGACCGTTTGCATTACCATTTTCTCCTGGTTATCCAGTATTTAAAATATATTTAATTTTAACGGTTCGATTCCATATAGATATTTATCATATTGGTGAAGAATTCGGAACGCGCTGTGAATAGTAACTGCAACAGCTCTCGTCTACTGTTAATAATAATCCCAACTAATATTATAAATGCGAAAGTGTGTTTGTTTGTCCTTATTTCACGTCGCAATGGAGCAACAGACCGACGCAATTTTTTGCACAGAGATAGTTAGAGGGCCGGGAAGTAACATGGGATATTTTTTATCCCGTAAAAATATATCATTTCTCGAGGAAAATGTTTAAATTAAAAATAGCGCTCGGGGTACAATGCTGCGTCAATGTAAGTTGCTATAGTGGGACGAAAGCACAATGTCACATAAAAAAACGATAGAAACCCAAAACAGAACTATACAGGATATACAAAACAATACAAATATTATGGGAGGAATGGTTGTATTACAGGCTGGTGACTTCCGCCAAACTCTGCCGGTGATTCAGAGCGGTACACCTGCAGATGAAATCAAAGCCTGTCGCAAGTCGCCAAGCTTATGGGCAAATGTCAAGAAATTCAGCTTGACGACAAATATGAGAGTGTACCTCTACAATGACGTTGATACAGAACATTATGCTAAAACACTATAAAAAATTGGAGATGAGCGGTTAGAAACAGATGCCGAGTGCTGTGTGTCACTAACGGGAGATTTTAGTAATTTGGTGCAGAGTGATACGGAACTGATTGCTAGCGTTTATTTACCCAGATCTACAAAGTAATATAAATGACGACCAGTGGCTATGTAAAAGAGCGATCCAAGCACCAAAACATGACATCGTTAGTGCTCTGTTCTGTGTTTATGATAAATGTCTGTCTTCTTACAAATACCGTTATTTCTCCCTATAAGTTTACCCGCGAGCGAAGCCACGGGTAAAAACTAGTAGTAATATAATGGTATATTTTGGCCGAGTTAATCCTTTCGCCATCTCATGATTAATCCTGTAAAGCAAAAATGTAAAATAAATGTATGTTTTGGTTATCACAAAATAATACTTTTAGTTACATCTTAATACATCATAAAACCTTAGAAATGAATATACGATAGCAACAATATTATAAATATTATGTGACACTTTAATATAAATAGGTGGTAAATAAATGTTATTAATCTAACAGTAATACACACTTAAATACAATTTAAATATAAGCGAAAAGGTTTTCAGAATTTATCCAAAATACTTTATTTTACTAAGGTGTTTGAAACTAGAATATGTGGAATTTATGAACTGCATGTAAATTTAAAAGTCAAAGAAAAATAACACGAATATGTTTATATAATTCAACATGATAATCAGTCAGGAAACATTCGCATTGCAGCACGCTGGGATCGAACCGACGACTTCTCGAATGGTAAGCCGACATGCAACAGAAAGATATAGTCTTCATAGGCACATATAAATATACCGTTTCAGGTGCTGCAACCAATAAACACTTTGTTCGGGAGCGTACCAATGTTTGCTTGACGTTTCGTCGTATGTCGAGACCAATAATAACTTGTCTGTGCTTCATTACAGTTTTTTAATGGGATAACGGAACACTGTCCCAACATCATATGATTCCACCCAAATTAGAATGACTTTGGTCATTGAACGCTTATTTTTTTTCGGTTTTGTACAGTACATACTATTAAAGGCACTTCCAGTGTAACGTCCCATACTTATACCGAGTGATTCATGACAACATCGAAAAGGCTTAGTATGAAGTGTGGGATGATAAACCTATAATTTTTCAAGATGGGACCATGTTCGGTATAACATGGTGAGGCCACCGCGGTCACCAGATCTGATACCGCTCGACCCGTTTCACACGAGTCCACGCAGCGGCTGAACTATTGTGCACATCTTCACGTGTGCGTCAATCTCTTCACAGCTGACGTAGGCTCTGTAATCAAGAACGGGGTTGACAATACGACCCCATTTTGTAAAATTTACTGCACGATGTAATACCTTTTTTGGGTTTGAGGTGGTTTCCTGACACAGTGTGTAACGTACACCCACCACCCTATCCGAAGCATTTTCAAAATTTCACGCCCCATAGCGCCAAAACCATACTTTTCTGGACACGGATTCCCACTTGTGAGATGATCGGTTTACCTTCTAGCACAACGTAATGAACGTTGTTGGTCTTATTTGGAATTTTCCGGTATAGGGCACTGCCAGTCGAAGTGTTAACACGTTCTGTTATGACTACCACTTTGACAATTTTGAACTGAATGCCCAGAGATATGTTTATATTGCAAAGTAAGTTAATTTTCTACTACTGTACTGTACTCTGCACGGCTCAACGCCAAGTGCTAGTCCTTGTGGGTGAATGACCCGTAAACCGTGCAACTGCTCTAGTTTAATGGTTCGTGCTACTAAAGCCGAACACAAAATTCTACAGCTGGTTGGTCATGCCGAAGAAACAAGTTCTGTCAAATTTTAAGTGCCGCATGCATCAAAATACTCTAACTTCCAACACATGGAATAACAAATTAAATTTGGTTCGAAAATTGTACTATTGAAGGTAATTCGCCAATGAAAATAAATTATTGTTGTAACAGTTGTTTAACTAGAGTATAGTGTAGAAATATGGTTAGCTCCTGTCAACGAGGTCTTGAGAGCCAATGAGTATGGAACAGCGCCGGGGTACAATGGCGAGGGAAACGGGAGATACCCGAGAAAACCCGGTGATAAGTGGCATCGTCCGGCACGATCCTCACGTGCGGAAATCCCGGGGAGGCACCCGCCAGGAACCAAACTCTGTTCGCCTTGGTGGGAGGAAGAAACCCTAGCCGCTGAACTACCGCGGCCCTCTGTTTGTAAAAGTTTACATTCTCTTCTGTCGTGAACGTCATTAACGAAACGACTTGTTGTCTGAGGTAAAAGTTAGGACGATATCAGGTGCGCTACCGATGCATATTTATTATTGTCATTCGAGCAAATGAATCCACGCGGTGTTCTCGCCTTTCAGCAGGATTGCATGCCCAAGAAGAGGCTAGCGTCAAGAGGAGACGACTGCCCTAGACGCCTAGCTTCTAACTTACCTGGTCTCAAGATTACTTCGCATACATTTCGCAATAACCTTGTACAGTTCTAGTTATATTTCATTGCTTACGAAGATTGGCGGGAGAGTAAAATGCATTACATCAGAGATGTTGATGGCCGAGAGGGAATGAAAAATCCCATATCGTACTCAGTTATACAAATAAGTAATAACTGATTTATTGTAAAGTGTTGGATTCTATCAAGTTTAATCTGCCATTTTGTTAGCAAAACTCCTCTCTAAAAAGCTAACGTAGTTATTTAGGAAATTTTAGTAGGCGTATCACTTCAGTGTTATAAAGACGAACAAGTACTCTCAGGGATGCAAGTAACTTATGACGCATTGCAGATTCAATCTGGAGCGACATTCTGTGAAAATAAAAACCTCTGTTATAATAAATTTTCAAGTCTTTTAAACAGTTAAACGTATAAGTAAGTCCACATCGCTGTTTGAACACGTGGTGACAGGTACGCAGGTGTGAATGACAAGAGTAGTGAAGAGCAAATTTAAATCATCTTTTGTATAATGGCGAGTCCACATATCGTATAGAAGCGTGCGTACGAGCTCTGCGATTCAGGTGAACTTCGACGTTAGGTGCTGATGGCGTATTCGGATCAGCGCTGCCAACTGAAGGTAAATTACCGTACTTCCACTTCATCTTCCAAGATCACGCAGTGCGGATCGCATGCGAAATCACGAATATTACGTGCCAATGAGAAACGCGAAGAAGGTTGACAGATGATCAAATAGCGCTTGAATATTCAGTACGTTAAAACATAACGGATTCCGTTTTATTACTTAGTTTCGTGTTGAGTGCAATGTATACTAAATATGTTTTCAATGAATTACATTCACGTAGGAAAGTTCAGCAATTAAAATGTCTGAAAAAAAAACTATGGATTATAAATAATATAAATAAAACTGATTTTAATTATTATTATTATGTAATTGTGTACAGCTTTCCATTAAATCAATTTTTTTCAAAAATATTTAGTGGAACGTATACTAAAAATATATACGTTAATGGCGATATACGGTTCTGCACTCTTCACATCATCATAAATTCCAAACTAATTAACCAAACAAATTGAAACACTTTGCCGCTGGGTAATCATTCTGGTAACGAAGTGACGAAAAATATTTTCTCAACTAATAAATTGCTCTTCACCGATGTAGACTAACTCCAACATTCAAGTCCCTGCTGGGAGAAAAATTTGGTAATTTTTTCCGTCATAGGCTAATTAGTCTGATAATTTTGTCATTTATATTTATTTTTATTGTTTTTTTTTAAGATTAACTGATTCATTCATATTGCATGCCATGGATATTTGTTGCATTTACACTACAAAATTTCAGTTGTAAATCTCCCATTATTCTGCAGATAATTTATAATTTTTTCTTTACTTCCTCTCGATAGAAATTTTAGTGACACCCATGGTATAAATTCATTAGAGATCAAAAAAGTTCTGAGTTAGGTCAAGGGGGACGAATCTCCACGGCCTGTAGTAGGTCTTCGGGAAATGGTGAAGAAATGAAAGGAACATACTGGGAATCGAACCAGCTTAGTTTCGAAGGTGAGTCCAGTAATTAAAAAGGACGTTACCATACTCAGTAGACTTCAACGAGCAGAACAATTATTTTATTTGCGTGGTCAAACAGTTACGGAGAACTTTGAATCGTCAAACAGCGTTTAAAATTCGAACGTCCCTATTCCACGTGGTGAAGAATGTTTGACGGAGAAAACATGTAATAACTTATATACGTCTCAAGTAGGCCTACATTTCAACTCGTAAGTATCACACTCCAAGATAATGAAGAAAAATGGGTTCCATAATCACTGCTAATTGTTTGACAAAATTAAGTTTTAACTTGTTTAGATCAGACAACATAATTAGACATACCGCTTAATAGGCTACAGATGAAACAACAGTAGCTGAAATGATTTCTCTCCATCCGTTTTAAAAGTTAAGTAATAAAAAACCAAATAGGAAACTTTACATTAAAAGTTTGCAAAAATATCATTGCAATAACAATTTTGAAAAAATGCATAACTTTTACACTGTAACTACATAAACTTTATTCGCCTGTTTATTGTATTCTTTGACAAATTAAAATATCTCGTTCTGTACAATAGGTTGGATTTTATGGATAGCGTGTCATAGAAATAGTAAAGTTGTGATTTTGTAATGAAATTCTACAAAAATTGCTTACATCAAATTTACTGTTTTTTTTGTTAAACTGATTTTTGTGAGAAAAAGTGTGTTTATAGAGAACCCTCATTTCAGCTACAGGTTAATAGTTTATAACAGAAGCGGCACTAGTTGGCAATGTTAGAGTATGGCGTTTTTCCTAATATTTTAGTTCACCCAGATGATTATTTATTAATTAATAAGCACCACTTATTTAAAGATATGGCTGTGACGATTTCTGCTGACACATGCAAATAGTACTCCGTCTCTGGTTACACAGGATCATGTTCGATTTTCTTAGAATAGAGACCTCCCGTTAATGCGTAATTAAAGGGTATCATAAAGCTTAGTCTGCGTTTGCACAGTTAAAGAAAACGTTTTAACAAATACATATTTTCCCGTTTTTTCTGAAGTGCAAAAATATCAATCCTCAATATGGGATTAAAAAATTATATTCAAAAGTTTTAATAAAATCCCATAATTTTAGTTTCCCCACAAAGACTTTTAAATTTATAGAAAACATTTTTTTATGCAAAATAATTTAAAAATAAAGATTAAATATCTTCTTATAATGATGCAGAGCAACCCCCCACCCCATTTTAACCAGAGGAGGGGCAGCGGTGGCGTAGTGT
>NQII01001814.1:0-22784 GCA_002778355.1 Clitarchus hookeri
TGCAGTTATTTGTATTATGATTAAATAATTTAACAACTTCCACAACTTTAATATTAACATTTGTGACAACACTTTAGAACTATGCTTGAAACTTTTCTTCTTAAGTACAGAATAATGTTTTCAGCTTCACAAGAACACATAACTATAAAGGATTAACACAAGATGTTTGGACAAATTGACAGGTAGTGCATATGAAGACTTGCTACAGTGTGTACAAAGTTTATTGTTCAATATCAACACATATGCAAGAGTACGAACATCAGGTCTGCGATGTTTATTACAAATCAACTATGTATAAAAATTCTGAAACAAAACCCGAATTACTCTCTTCTTCTTTAAGTAAAAAAGTAATCCACATCTTCTATTGTACAAGATCACAAAATATATAGTACTGCTGAGTTAAATCTTCTTTTTCACATCTTGTTGAAAATGGCAAACAGAAATCCGTAACATTTATATTTTGTAAACTATTTGAATGAAAGTTTAAGTAAAATAGTATGTTTAATGCAGACTTGTTTCAGCAACTGTGTGATAGTAACACATCCAGAAATAATGTGCATCATTACAATAAAATACATTTGTGTCTTTGTGATTTGTATTACATTTTTCGGAACTTTTTTTTTAAATTTCAATGTTCAGAGTAAAATACTTTTTTTTTTTCAAGAAACATTTTGACAACCCGTTTCTAAATTTTATAACTTAATAATTGTATACATTGTATCACCACCACTTTTCTTGAAACAAATATTCATGTTCCTGATGTAATAACTATATATTACTTGATTTCAAGTATAAGATATCTCTTAAAAAGGTTGACAAAGAAGCTCAACATAGTGTGTCATGTTTGTGTTATTTCTGTACATTAAACAAAGTTCAAAATCCGTGAATTGGGAGGTATTTTAAAAAAAGGAAATATTGTTTTTGGGTTTGAAACTAGACAAATGAAATTTTATGCTAACACTATGTAAACACTTCAGTATTATTTCAGGCCTCATTGTTGTAATATTGCAACAGATAAACGATCAGAAATCAGTATTTCAACTATGCCTGTTTGTGCAAACTTTCAAAACTTCTCACATTACATACAAACGAGATTCTCGTAGATACTAAAGACGGGGCCAAGAAGTTACCACTGATTTGTTACGTTTCCCTTGGTGACCACTTGCTGACTTCCAATTTAAACTAGTTATAATGATAACATACTTATAAAATACCACATCCAAATGTTTAATCATCACTATTGTGAAAAAATGCAAAGGTTGTGTTTATAGGTAAATATAAAAGACTGCGCAACTCTTCAAGACTTTTTTTTTGCCAGCGTTACGGGAAAAAAGTTAATATAATCAAAATTTGTTCGCGGAGGTTGCCCAGGCATGCATACATACATAAATACACACACGAGCGTGTACACGCATTCGTATAGATACACACAGCCACATGCATGCATACATACGTACATTTACTCATATAGCCCTTCCTGTGAACGAGTGCCCTTAAATGAGAGCCAATGTGTATTACATCTCATTAACGAAATTAATTACGGCCCACATACAAAAGTTTGTATTATTTGATGCGTGAACATGAAAAAACTAAAATCACGTATTTTACAGCTCTACTGACGCACAACTGACAATAAAAATAATCGAGAAGAAATGTTTGTGGAATAATATTTTATTTTACATGGTCACGAAGTAACGTAGTGCACGAAAGTTAAGGTTTTGTTAAAATGTGAATCTTTAGTGTTTCTATTGAAATAACACTTTACCGAGGTGATTTTCCTTTTTGCCACATAAAATGGCTGTTGGTGTGTTCTTAAACTGGTATCGTCATGATCGCCATGCCACGAGTACAAAAAAGTGCAACTTTCAGGTATGCTTCCATTTCTTTTATGAAATAATGGAATAATTTAGTTGAACTCGTAATTAAAATTATACACAGTTTTATATCAATGGCAGAAAAATAACAGCTTTCATTATCACTGCTAGTGTGTATAAACGGCAGTTTTTTTATANATAGTGCTTAATATAGTGTAAAACTAAGTTCAATCAGAAGGCTTAAAAACTGTTTAATATGTACCCAGCCTTAAAAGTACATTTTCAGCTTACTTTCGGAAGGGAAGATAAGCACACGCAATCACCAGNTTTAATATGTACCCAGCCTTAAAAGTACATTTTCAGCTTACTTTCGGAAGGGAAGATAAGCACACGCAATCACCAGAATGTCTGTCTGGAATGTATGCAACCCTCACACCGCCTACTAACTTTTAAACGAGAACATCGAAGAAGCTGTGGCGCCTGATCGCCTCCCACCAATGCGAAACGTGTTCAATGCTCAGCCGGGTCACTCCGGATTTTCGCATTTGGGAATCGTGCTAGACGATGCCGCTGGTCGGCGGGTTTTCTTGGGGATGAACCGTTTGATTAACTCCATTCATTTCGGCGCTGCTCCATATTCCTCTTTCTTCACCCTCATAGGCTCTCAAGACCTTGATTTAAGAGCCGCCCATTTCTCTTAAGTGTCTCACCTGAACACTGAATTTCACGAAACTACTTCCACATATGTTAATTATTAATGACGTCGCATTTTATAGTTACCGATAACGCAAAGTAGCAGCCATAATAAAATATATGTCACTGTATTACATCTAAAAACCATTCAACAAATTTAAACCGAATTTGGGGCTTTGACCATGCATGATGTAAGTATTGAATTTAGAACGCGGTACTGTTATTAATCCGTCATTTCTGAAGACAGTGCAACATTGAAAATAAAGCCCTTACTTTATATCGCGGTAACAATGAAACCAATTCCATCCATATTTGGCATGGTGTCAATATAGATATTTGATGTTTATTTGNTTATATCGCGGTAACAATGAAACCAATTCCATCCATATTTGGCATGGTGTCAATATAGATATTTGATGTTTATTTACAATTTATACAATATATTATAATCTGTCTCGACCATAGTTATTGCGCTGAAAGTATATTTTACAAGCTTCAATTGCATCAGAACGTAGCCTCATCTTCCAGCCAATTTGAAATATAGCGCCACGTGAAATTATATTTTTAACGTCATATCTCGGGAAATAATCACACTATAGCAACCAAATTCGGCACTCAAGTAATACTCCAGTACACTATGTAAACTGACATACTTTAGTGGTTCAGACTATTATTTTGATAGTCGCGGACACAAAAAAATGATAGACTACTCTGCTATACCTTTGAAACCATGTAACCAATTACAAATAAACTGTGTGTGCTGCCAGTATCTATGCAAGCATCAAATAATCTGATATATAATATCTTTTGTCAGCCATAATCAGTATATGAAATATTAAACTTTCGTGTCCTATTTCGGGAAAAAAGTAACTGATATCAACAAAATTCAAGCTTCAAGATATCCTTTTTTAGTCCATCATAAATATATATGTCTCAAGAAAGTATAAACGTATTTTCAAAATAACAGCAATGTAAATATGTTCGGTTAAAGTTATACGTCTAAAGCAACTTCAACCGAATATGTAGCAGTTTCAATGACAAACACAGAACGTGCCAATACAGTAATGAATATAGCACCACATGAGAAACTGGAGCTTTATGTCATATGTTCAGGACCAGCCAAACGATTCTCACCTTACTTTACACATACGTAGTGATACAGGACGCCGTGTTCCAAGTCTGTCTGGCGTTTTTTATATTATGGTTAACTTATTAATTGTTTTGATAAGTATACAATGTCTATTTAACAGTTTAACAGCTTTCAATTAAACTTAGTATGCTAAATCAGCCATTTAAATAATTATATTTATGGAGACCATATTTGACTGTGATTTCGAATGATAACGCCTGGTGATAAAATCCAACATTAATGCCATACACCGGGAACCAATCATCGAGTTCCCACCAAATTATGCATACAAGTAGTACTAATGTGTACCATGTAAGCTTGCATAAATTACGACGTGTGTTCAAAAAATAAGGTGACTTGTTATTTTGTGACTTTGTCTAGATAAATAATTATGTATTAATCAATATATATTTTGTCCCCTTAAATGAAATCCCCTTACGATATAATACATTTGTGCCAGCGCTTTTTGCCAATCCTTGAAGCACTTATGTTATGCGCATTTTGGTATGGCATTGAAGTCTCCCAGGTCTTTATCTCCTCAATCGTGGCAAACATCCGTCCTTTCATGGGTCTCTTCAGTTTTGGGAACAGGAATAGGTCACAGGGGGCCACGTCCGGTAAATACGGTGGCTGGGGCATGATTACGGTCTTGTTAATAAAGATTCTTTGATACATCGTTTGCGATTGTAAAAAATCGCCAAGCACACCAAAACACGTCTAACCTTTATATCTGTCACAAGAAAACTAACAAAGCAAAATGGCCAATAACGTCAACATATGTTGGGGACATGTGTATCAACATAACAATAAAAATAATCAATAATCGAATGTACGTAGCTCTCGAAATTTGCAAAGTAACCTTATTTTTTGAACACACCTCGTATGTGGGTCGAACTTATTTTTCAAAACGGTGCAATATAAATTAAGATAAATTAATCATATATATAAAGACATTTGACAAATTTCCACCACGTTATTATATTCACATTATATATTAGACACATAATATATTCCTATAGAAAAACGTTTTTTAACTGTGTTATTGTACGATAGAACCAAATGAAAACCTAAATATTCAACACAATATCTCAACCAGTCGACATATTTCCACCCAATTCTGCACACACGTTAAGTTACTGTAGGTCATGATAATTTGCAAGATGTGATTCACGTAGTTGTTTCCAAATGATGCCCTTGTAGTATTTTAAGTTTGCTAAATTCCAGTCTACCGAAACTTTTTAACTTATTAGAACCAAAGCTCATGCTCCGAATCTTAGTCTATAAAGAAGATGGTTGCATGCCAGCTTACAAAACGAGGAGTTCTAAGTACGAGTCCTGAGTAAGGCACGTGTGTATTTTTAATTTTCTCAATGGTATAGCATTTGTTTCTGGTTACATTTCCAGTGTTATCGCTATGAAAATGAGACGTCAAGACCCACCTACCATCTATCTTTTTGAAAACTTCATCAAAATTATTTTCATGCCTGTATAGAAAAGTAGACGTATTAGTTATTTCAACATCTTCTTGTACTTTATTATACCCTTTCTTATTTGATTCGTAGGAAATAACGTCACTCGGATTATATAATATTAAAATATAAACATATGTTTTGCTTAAAAAATTACTTAGATAAACTTCTTACCATCACATAGATGATTAAAAAACTAATATTTATACGTTCATAAGGCCTATAAATTTTCAGTTTAAATACAATTTTCGCTATCATGTTTTGAGTCTAAATTGATGGTTACCCTCACTTAATGTATTTAATGTGAGTATTAGTGAAATTATTTATCTTTTTTATATTTATAAATTTATAGTGTTTTTCACATAATGTTTTATAAAAAAAAATATTTTCGAGAGGTAATTATTTACTCTATTCGCCAAAATAGAACGTAAGAAAATAGAACTCTACAATTAAAAGAACCCCAGTAAACGTCGAATAGAAGACGTCAGGCCAAAAGCTTTTTCCTTAATAAATTAGAATTACATAGTTACACGTGTGGGTGGCTACGTAAGATGGTAAATTTAGGACAACATTTCGTTTAATAAAGGTATTAATTGAAAGTTTAATAAGCACATTCCTATCATCTCCAGGAAATTTTAATGTTTCACGTACTCTATTTTATGTGGCAAAGTACCAAGTAATATATAAGGTTAAATATTTCAATGTTTTACACATAAGACACTAATTTTTATAATATAATTAATTTTTTTTAACAATGATGTAACTTTATGTTAGAAAAGTACACATCTAAATTAAATACTTGAAAGAATATTTTGATTAAATCTGATAATTGTCAGGTTACACAAAGTTTTATATGTTGCAAAGTTAAACCAACTTTTACTCGCAGCTCTGCACCATTATGTAAGCAAATATATATAAATGGAAAGGTGACTCAGCACTCATTATGNCAACTTTTACTCGCAGCTCTGCACCATTATGTAAGCAAATATATATAAATGGAAAGGTGACTCAGCACTCATTATGAGAGTAACTGTAAGGGACAGTGTGAATTTTCTGCTGATAAACCAGGTTTGTGACGATTTCTGTTATTCCATTTATTATCATTTCAAAAAAAAATTCGTTTGTATTATGGATATATTATATAAAAATATATATATACTTATCGAAATAAAATACAAATTTTTTCTTAGCCAGTTTTTCTTTTTAAATTACTTTGAGATTGACTTAACACTCGCTGAATAATAGGATAAAAAATTTATTAACCATTTAAATNTTTCTTTTTAAATTACTTTGAGATTGACTTAACACTCGCTGAATAATAGGATAAAAAATTTATTAACCATTTAAAGATATTTTCCTTTAACAATTTTGGGTTAATAATTCCACCGAAAAAAATATTAAGTTAAATTATTCCACGGAAATGTTTCATTTATCTTAAACCTACCAAATCGTATTTTTTTTTAAAAATATTATTAATGTTAAATATACTATACAAGTCCTACACGAACTGTGAGAAATATAAATCCAGGTTTGCAAAACAAAAATCAACACAGGACTTTGCGAAATAACCCAGCTTCAAATATAAAGTTAATATTTTAAGAGAAATTTTAATGTGTGTCGGTTATTTCAACTACGTAACATAGCTAAACCAAAAAAATTTAAAAAATTTAACTTTGATATTATTTCCCGTCCAGTGTGTTCTTTTAATTCATTACTATATATGATCTCAATATCGATAAAGAACTGGGAATGTAATGAAGCTGTTAAACTATTAATCACTGAAGATTATTTAAATCGTTATAAAGTTCAACAAATCATATGAACCCTTATTTATAATAAAATATTCGGTATTTTATTCCATAGTAAATTTATAATAAAATTCATGTTTACTATTGACTATACTAATTATATAATTTTTAGGTAACTGATAAGGATTTTTTCATAATAAATCGTTGAAATCGCACCGTTAGAAAGGATTTAGTCTCTTTGTTACATAAAAAATGTTTTATCCTTTGATGTTTTCACATTCATATTTTAGAATTTTTGGTTATATTGTTATTCTATCTGAAATGAAACTTTCACAAAATTTTGTAATAAATATTTGTTTATTGGTGTGTTTTTATAACTCCGTTAGCTTCAAAAATATTTCTCCTAGCCACCCGTTATAATTACAGTATAATTTTCTTAATATTTTTTTTTGTCATATAAATTTTATTATAGCAATATAAGACTTGAGGTGTTCTGACTTCGGCCCGCTTTTCAATAAATTCAGGTATGTTTGATACATTAATCAATTAATCGATATTTTTTTTAGTCCTACCAAGAGAATAAATTCACAGTTTGAAAGTTCTTGCGAGAATATGAACCTGTCTTACATAAGAAAAGATAACAGAACGGTATTTGTTTCTCTACTGCACTTAAAACAGACAATTATAAATCTACAGTACTTCTCCAGCGGCCAACATGAGTGAATGCTGATTTTACTTTTTTCAGAATCTGGAATATTCGACAATGTTACGTTGTATTCACCAAAACTACGTATTATTTTATATGGCAAACGCGTATGCATTAAATTCTTCTTTACGAAATTTGAAGAAATATATTATTGTTTTGCCATCTATATTAAACGAAAATGAATGAAAGAGTTTATGGAGTTTGGAAAGTTATTCTGAAAAAAATAAAGTCGTGGTTATGATTATGTGTGCAGGTAAGCGCAGACGATAAAAACTTTTCTCAAAATATTTTAAGGGAACTTTGTTAAGAAGTTGTAAGCTCCTTCGTTTATAAGTGAAAATTAATTCCTGTCGTCACCTTTTCTCGTGTGAAACAGAAATTTTGAGCAAAAAAAAGGAGAGAAAAAAATGTTTAGCTTTTAAATGCAGGTTGAAACGTTTTAAGCCACCATATAAGAAAGTACATCTCATTAAATCTATATAAAGTCCCAACAATTAAAGGATGGGCGCATTTATGGTACAAACAAAGATTTGCATCATGTAACCAATATCGTTTATTAACACCCGCCTAGGCCTGAAATAAGACTCATTTAAAACACTTCATTGGTTGATTTCAACCAATGAAATGACCATTTGGTATACAGTCACCCCAACAACATAGAAATTTCCCATTTTATTTATTTAATAGCCAGTTGGATCAATATAAATGTCTTACATAAACATTAATTAAAACATATTTTAGAAGTCATCATTAAGAAATCAAGAAATGGCAATTGTAGATAGATTTTCTGCCAAGTTTGAGAGTAGATATTTCGTCCGAGTGATACATTTTTCTGGAGTTATTTGTCACATAGTAAGAAATGCACTTCCAAGAGGCGCAATATAATGTACTATTAATAGAATCTGCGTCTCTGCACACAGAAGTACATATAAAAGCATTATTGCAATTTAAATTTTCCTAAAATAATCTAAAAATCTTTGCGTGGTGTACAGTTATAGTGCATGTGACAGCTGCGCTCCAATACATCACATGGCCTCCTAAGAACCGCTGCAGTTTCATTACATCATCGCTAGTTTTGTAATAGCAGTACATAAAACCGAAATTCATGTTTTATTTTTATATTGACATTTTTTTGCCTGTTCAACTGTCAAACAGTTTTCCACATTTGAAACGAACTTTTCTTACTCCAGATGTCGAAAATATTACTTGTATGTTATATACCTATGCTTTGCTGCCAATCTGGAAACGAAGTGGCGTGTGAATCTCCTTACTACATAATTTGTCGCTCTTTCCGATAATTTTTTATCTGGATATTCTGCCATTGTAAATTAACAATACAATCTACTGACACAAAACTATTATGGAGTTCAATGCATACAATATCTCACTAAAAACAACAGTAAAATACAAAATCCAAACTGCCTTGTTGAACAGACATAAGCAAATAATTGCACACTCGACATGATAGGCTCCACGATACGATTCCCTAATTCAAACATGGAGTCTACAACGGAAAATAAAATGCTGCGGAAACAATCAGAATGGTTCCACTACCTATGGCAGACAAAACACATAAACGATCCAGAAACGAGAGTAATCTCAACAAACACCCAAAGATGCAGGAAGTGATCAATGGTATATCTAACTAGTCTATCACCCTTATCGAAACAAATTTGTCCTGATTCCCAACATCTAAAGTGTGCATCTTAATTAAACGTTAAACTTCGGCTGCGGGTTAATCACGAAAAAATAAGGAGAAAACACACATACGACTTATGGTCTAAAATTAATTCTAAGGGCGTCACACATCTTTGAAGTTGGACCTGTAATACTAGCTTATTACAGATATTGGAGAAGATTTTTAAGATTAAACACTGAGTGTCTGGATAATGTGCAATGGAACAAAGATTCCCGAACACCATAACATTTGCCTTTTTTGTCATGAATTAATGTCACGGAAATAATCAAATTTACAACTCTTATTTCAACTAAATTTCCGTGATGCTGTAGCAACCTTGAGATTTTAATAATTTATTACCAACACGCAAGTCACAATTAACTTAACATATTATACAGCCATTAAGTTTTCCATTCGGCTCTCAAGACCTCTTTGTTAAGAGCAGCTCAAATCTCTCCTCTAAACTCAGTTTTCCAGCTCCTGTAGTTGTAATGAACAAGTGCCTCAGGTCCAACTGTACATATATGCACATGCCTTGGGATGAACTTCAGTCCACAGGTCGTAAATGTTCTTTTCATTTATCGTGGATAACATTCAGCCCAAGTTTGCCTGTATTATTTGTAGTTAGCCTAACCTGTAGATAGCCGTTTTTGGCCGAGCAGTACATCAGAGTCCCAGACACGCGGGAAAGTCTACTATAAATATGTATCTGCCCAAAGTTAACTTTTCCAAATCATAATCTGGATTAACATAAGTTCCTTCCTTCCCAAAAAGTATATATTTTTCCCACAATACTGCGACTACTATAGCTTTTCCGTTCCTGAAGGACAAATGTATCCTCCCAACACTCAGTCACAATTACCATTTGTTAATGTTAAAGTGCTACATTTATACATTTGTTTTCGGGCAGCAAAGCTCTCTCGCGGAACATGTTAAACGTAGCGGCTGGTCGGCGTCTTCTCGGATGGCTTGGACACGGATCGAAGTGCGAAACGCAGTCTCGACGAAGCTTAGTTGTGACGAAATTCACCACCGCAGTCTGACCTCGTGTTTATCTCTCCCCGGTATATATATTCTGCGTGAAACAGAGGTCGAGAAAGAACAATTCTTATCTAATTCATACAACCTCCTTCACCATTACGCAACATTCAGGCTGGTAATTTTATCGCTGCAGGTTGATTCAGTTTGGCTCAATACATTTAATAATAGGGAGTTGCTAGTCCCTTGTGAGTTTGAACATTGCAACCCACGAAGCAAGCGTGTCATTCAGACTTAGGCGTAACCAGGTGACGTATCTTTTGTCAACCTGTTGATCTTTATGTAAAGTAAGACAAAAAACCTTCAGATAACGACAGTAGAATGTAATACACCAACACACAGTTAAAACTGATGAACAAGATAAAATAAAAACGAAACGGGGGAACTCCAAATAATAAAATAACAGAAAAATAAATGTAAATTTTTTTTTATAGTCATATGCAAACATTTTATTTATGAAGACTTAATTAAAACTTTTAATTTTGGCTATTAATAGTACGTTCATTTCAAGTGCAAAATAACAACACAATAAGAATAACGATTACATAAATTATTTTCATATATGGTTAGTGACTGAAGGTCATTGCAGTCACCGTTATACATACGAATTGATCAATCTCCTCAGTATTGGTAACATGCTTACGCATTGAGTATTTTGCCCTTTCAGAGTTCTTTACATGTTTTATGAAACGTTGCGTCAAGACTGATGCCATTGACGATACAGGAAGTGAAATGCGGGTACACGTAAAGTATGTTAACCATTAATGTTATCGTATCTTTCCTGTGTAAATATGGTAGAAATTAAAAATTTTAGCGGAATTTTGAATACTACATCAGCGAATAATGTTGGTAAAACTTTTAAATATGTTTTTCAAAAGATGTTCCTAATACCAAACCTAAACAGTGTAATAAAGTCGTTTAAATTGAACGCTAACTTGTGTTTGCCACGAGCTTAGAAAGAAAATAACAATAACCAATAGCGCGTTTTCAGGTCGGGNAATTGAACGCTAACTTGTGTTTGCCACGAGCTTAGAAAGAAAATAACAATAACCAATAGCGCGTTTTCAGGTCGGGGGATGAGGTAAACGATACGAGACGAAATTAGCGTGCGGGTTCGCTGAAAGAAAAGCGAGGAGGGAATTTATTCAGGAATAACGCTGGAGAGGAGTTGGTATAGAGGGGAGGAACGAGTGCCGGAGGTCGATACGGGGGTTAATAAACACGTTCCGAGTCGCATTACTCACGCCGAGTTCCGGCGATGTCATCTCGCGTGCCCGCCGACGCTAACTCACGACACCTGCGCCGCCCGAAATATGGCCAACTGGCCGGCGCAGCTATCTGCCCGCACGAGACGAGCTGCAGTCGCGCATTGCCACGTACAGCCTGCTTTCGGTTTCTTCACACATTATGTAACAAACCTTCGAAAAATCACAAAGTGTATGACGCATTCCGTTACTTCCGAAGTAAGTCATGTATCACAAACCTGTTATACCTCTGTTAACATAGAAGTATCTTTTTTTTAGATAAATTGGGGATTTATCTATACTTTAAATTTGTATTGTATTATTACATTTTTAATTAACACGAAAAAAAAATTAGAAAAAAAAACNGATTTATCTATACTTTAAATTTGTATTGTATTATTACATTTTTAATTAACACGAAAAAAAAATTAGAAAAAAAAACATGTGTTGATAGCGCGTAGTAGGAAATAGTTCTAATGCAAAATATTATTACAACTGAGTGCTCACTNAAAAAAAACATGTGTTGATAGCGCGTAGTAGGAAATAGTTCTAATGCAAAATATTATTACAACTGAGTGCTCACTTATTCGGAGCGTTGTCCTTTCGTGTAATATTCTAGACGTAGTTCAGCTTAGTTTGCAAGAGGTGGAGGAATATCCTGGAATCATAACTTCAGTAGGGTTTCAGAAAGGTGTGAAGTAACCGTGAATGGATTATATCGTCCATACGCGGTTTCTTCAGACTTTTCTAATCGTACATTTGAAAAATCACCCCATGTTAGTCGGGTTTTATTGTTTTCTAAATATTCCACCTACCGTCGACTGGGGTTACTTTAGCTCATTTTTCGCTCATTTTGTCTTAAAAACTGCGTAAATAGACCAACAGCTATAAGCTATTATGTTTCCAATATTTTTATTAAATTTAAGAGATTCGAACAATCAATTTAAGATCCTACTTCGAAACTGTTAAAATTTCCAGAACTTCAAAAGTTATTTCCAAAAAAGTGTCACAATGTCACCTCGACATGGGATTACCATGTATAGATTGAATAACCGTTTAGAAAGATCAATTAGAGAATGTTACCCCAGGGTTACTTTGCAAAGATAAATCTTCTAAATAAGTACATAGCTTTAAAGGCTATAATTTTTCTGCAAGCTAGCAAATACCTTATTTTTGGTTAATTTATACTTTCAAAAAAATTTCATCTATCAATTGTAGTATTTTAATTATAATGCATGCAAACAAAACATACAGAAAATAGGTGCGTAAATAATTCCTATTAAGAGAGAGTTGTGCATTATATTTTTTTACTCAGTGCGTTCGAATATGGTGCGTCGTCCCTCTAGTGTAATCTTATGTTCTCGATTAAGACTTGTTTGCATGAGTTGGAGGAATATCCTGAATGTATAACGCTGGCAGGGCTTGATCAAAATTGGAAGTAACCGAGAATGGAGAATAGTGATAGAGTAAATCTTGCATCACAATTGGAAGCATAACACTAACCTTAGAACATAGTTCGTGTGCGCAAGAATTGGGCACTCGTATTTTGAACGTATTGAGTAACAACTACCCCGTGCACATGAGATACCCTGATATAGTTCGTAAAGTAAATGTCCATATTTAATTTCTTATGCGGACGCATATGGAAAAAGTTAACCACAACAGAATATAACATTTTCAAAGAAGTTGTTTATTGAAAGTAAAAGACCATGGTTATTGGTTCCTAATGTTGTCGGTGAATGATGCCTCCCCAAAGTGGAGGTCCAGTTCGACCCTGTTCGGTTGCCACCCCTGGGGTGTTGTTACGCAGATAGACATAGCGCAGCGTGATGCATGAAAATGCGTGTCTTGCATTGAGGCGTAGCACAGGCGAATGCCTGAACTGTGGTCTCAGTACATAGTCTACTGTTGAAAGCTTGTGCGTTTACTGTACCTGTGTACGAAGTGGTGAGATCTAACTTATGCCCGTTTCATTTTTTGGTAATAAGGCAGAAGTTTTGGAATCTTGCATCTGATATATCAAATTTTAGGACAGACTCTCCGTGCGTAGTTCCCTTTCCCATATATGTACTATCCCAAAAAAATGCATTCCTTCTTCTGCGGGTAATATAAAGTAGCCATACATTTGCCATTCATACATCATAATATGAGTCATTAAGAGCGTTCATCAAGCCAATCGCCTCTAGACTGCTTTTGAACACTGCGCTCTTACGTGCGCTTACAGTATGTTCGTGTAGAGTTGGCCTCAACGACCGTGCGCTGCGAGACGTCACGCACGCCTACCACTTGCTAGCACTAGGTGAACCTGTGAGGCGTGTGTTGTAAGAGCTCGCAAGTCGCTAGATCTATAGTAACAGTTAGCTAAGTTGGCAATACTACGCGGTGGTGTAACACTGAATACACGGCAGGAACATAGAACTTAGAGGTTTTCTCTGCCATCTTGATGATTGTTTACTTGCTCGACGCTTGTCATAGAAGTACTGCGAGCCGAATAATAGTATGTTAGCTATCACACTCCTCATTGTGAAGCACGGTCATATATAAGCGCAGTTGTTCTCCGCTGGGAAGAAGAGAAAGAGAAGATGTGAGAACTTGTCTGAGCTACATGGAACACGGTGCGATGGTGCCACGAGTTAACAGAAGTTACTACGGAGCTACTTTGTGTCGAACAAAGAGTTTTTACACCAAAAACCTGTTGAAAAATTTTTACAGCTTCGTTACTTNTACGGAGCTACTTTGTGTCGAACAAAGAGTTTTTACACCAAAAACCTGTTGAAAAATTTTTACAGCTTCGTTACTTGTAAATTCTTATAAACGTTCAATAGTTTGACAAGCAGGAATGTATACGTGTTGTCAGTATCAGGGAGTGGTCACTGAACTATAGATGACTTCCGCTAAAACATTCCTTGAAATTCACATACAGAGTTCAGCTCAATTTTTAAAGATTATTCTCTGTAATTTGAGGGTAATAATATGTAAGGAAGGTAAATAAATTATGTTTATCCATACCGTAACACCTATTTGTTGATCAAAACTAGGAGGCTTGCCACTGCTGAGCAAACTGCCCATCCTCCTGATATAAACCACCCTTATTTCTCCTCACACACCAGCATCGTTCATATGTCCTTAGGAATTCAGTTATTGTTATACTGAATATGAGGAACTCAATTTTGAAATCTCNCACCAGCATCGTTCATATGTCCTTAGGAATTCAGTTATTGTTATACTGAATATGAGGAACTCAATTTTGAAATCTCATTAAATAATTGAATTGTATTTATGTAAAAAATATCTTGCAAAATTATTTTTTTTTCATAAAAAGCCTAATTTTTTTTTACGAACACTTCGTAAACGTAGAACATAAATAAAGTTTCATGGCTTTGTGAACTGCAATTTATGACGAATTGCAATACATTTAATTGATGAGAAACTTTGGCAAGTCGAATCTTTTGTTTTGCTTCCAAACACTTATTTTTTGGCACTAAGTCCTAACATATTTAAATGCGTTTAGACAAACACGATAGAATATGCGGCCAAATTATGCACCAGCTATCAGCTTCAGTTTGAAATTTTAAGCCGTATCAACCTCGGTACTTCCTCTCTGTTTTATCCTCCTTGTTGACCTGTTCCCAATTACCAGCTTTTTTTNCACCAACATCGTTCATATGTCCTTAGGAATTCAGTTATTGTTATACTGAATATGAGGAACTCAATTTTGAAATCTAATTAAATGATTGAATTGTATTTATGTAAAAAATATCTTGCAAAATTATTATTTTTTCATAAAAAGCCTAATTNAAATAATTGAATTGTATTTATGTAAAAAATATCTTGCAAAATTATTTTTTTTTCATAAAAAGCCTAATTTTTTTTTACGAACACTTCGTAAACGTAGAACATAAATAAAGTTTCATGGCTTTGTGAACTGCAATTTATGACGAATTGCAATACATTTAATTGATGAGAAACTTTGGTAAGTCGAATCTTTTGTTTTGCTTCCAAACACTTATTTTTTGGCACTAAGCCCTAACATATTTAAATGCGTTTAGACAAACACGATAGAATATGCGGCCAAATTATGCACCAGCTATCAGCTTCAGTTTGAAATTGTAAGCCGTATCAACCTCGGTACTTCCTCTCTGTTTTATCCTCCTTGTTGACCTGTTCCCAATTACCAGCTTTTTTTNTAAGCCGTATCAACCTCGGTACTTCCTCTCTGTTTTATCCTCCTTGTTGACCTGTTCCCAATTACCAGCTTTTTTTCCCTTCCGTAATGTGCAATTTTCGGCTAATTGCCCTCTAGCCGTCGGGTTAATAATGCACCTTTACCCACTTATTCGGCCAATTTTCCCCACGTTTCTCATTTAATGTCAGAAGACCACGAGAGAGAAGATAAGTGACTGAATATACTATATGGACATTACACAGCTGTGCTTTTATTTGTAAATAGCTAGGAATTTTCTCTAGAGGAGTTTGCGAAGTATCTCCTTACACAACTATAACTCAAAGAAAATGTTAAAACATACAGCTAACATTGAAAACATTCAACCTATTCACTGCTTGTAACAATGGAGCCTGTAATTGGTCAAAAGCATATAGTAAGTGTGTTGTAGAATTTTTTCCGTAAGGTAATAGTTATCATCAGCATTTCATGTATCAATGCCTACCCAGAATTTGTAAAAAATGTTAATATGACCTGGTTACTATAAATAAGTCATATTTACAAATTTGAGTAGCCTTAAATATTTAAAGTTGTTCAGTATCACTACGTGCATAATCACTGCGTGCATTATAATGTTTGCTGCATAAAAATACGTATTTTTAATGAAAGGAACATCTTATGTTGAAGGTTATTTAAAATGTTCTTAAGTTGTGATGTACACTGCGTATTTATTAACTGCATGAAGACATACTTAATGCAGTGCCGGAAACCTTCAGACGNTTAAGTTGTGATGTACACTGCGTATTTATTAACTGCATGAAGACATACTTAATGCAGTGCCGGAAACCTTCAGACGCGTGACAGACACTCCGTCTCTCCCTCCTTCAGTAAAAATTGTTATCTTTATAAAACATTCGCAGCAGGATCTTAACGCAAAAACCCGTCAGAACGCAGGATGAGATAATATTTTCCAAAATGTTTGCGAATGTTGGAATACACATACTCTATTTTTACTTGTTATATCTGGCGGACAAAATAAATTATCTTTATTAAAAAAAAACGCCCCATTTAATTCCAGTAAAAGATATTTAGTAAAGATATATTACAAAAGACAACAGAGATCATATATATTTTAAGCACATTAAAAATTAAAAAAATATATATATTTCTGAAACCTTTTTGCATGAATATAAACACATTATGATAAGACTATATATCATTGGCTATTGTATATCTTCCCCTCCCACCAAGCAAACGTGTGCCTTGGTACCGCCAGGCACAGGTGCGTTCATAGTGATGCTGCAAGCAGAAGCGTAAATCGTAGGAGAAGACTATTATAGACCACTAATCTCTCGAGGCGCCACGTTCCACGCACCACTGAATCCTAAGGCTCCTGTGATGAGCAGTCAGTGGCAGACGCAGTAGTGGGCACCTAGACACGATGCCCTTATGCTTCAGGTGGCGACGCGCAGATACTGTTGTGCCTCAACACCTGAGCGAGGCTGTTTGATGTGGCTCTACGGTGCGTGATCGCCATGCCTACCAGGTGTCTTTGCTCGTCATCGTTGTTGTAATGGGGCTGTCGTCTTCCTGTACCCACTCGGGACTGTTCCTCCTTAACCCACTCAACCCATATCCACTTCATTGTGTTTGCATATATTTCAATGCGAGAAACAATTCCGCGTTGGGATAATCCGCAACACAGATAAGCTACAATTCTCTCGTAGTCAAAGGCGGAAACCTATTTGTATGTTTGTCGTGTTCTTCAACTCGGCATGCTCACTTTGTCTGCGAACACAAACGGCGGGGAAACAATGCCACTATCTCTCAGCAGCTTCCTTCCTTTCATTTATATACTGTTTATCAGTTTCATCGGCACACGTACTGCACCACTCTCGTGGACATACAGACACTTCAATGCCCTTTCCTACGCATTCTTTCAATGTGGAGTCCTTCAGTTGCAGCCTTCTCAAAATTGTAATTGTAATGATTTGCAGTGTGTATGTATGATCAGAAGGCAATTTTTTTTCNTTCAGTTGCAGCCTTCTCAAAATTGTAATTGTAATGATTTGCAGTGTGTATGTATGATCAGAAGGCAATTTTTTTTCAATGTTTTGTTTTATATGTATTTACTTTACCGTGAACAGCCTATACCAAACTGTAAAAATTTACATTAGTACCTCTAGTGATAGGAATTTAATTTATTTGCTTCAATTTATTTTTACTTCTCGGTGCTCTTCATGTATAGGTGACTCAGTGTGCTGGCCTCTAATTGTCACAATGTTATATACAACCAGCGTAAGTAACCATATCTTTTGTACTTATAAATATATTCTATAGAACTATGCAGATCAGTAAAGGAAATTGCNACCAGCGTAAGTAACCATATCTTTTGTACTTATAAATATATTCTATAGAACTATGCAGATCAGTAAAGGAAATTGTGACCTTGTACACACTACAGAAGCGTAAAATGTGATTTGAATTTTTTTTTATGTATGTAAAAACCTCTTCTTTATATCAGATTGCTTCATTTTGGTGGCTTACACAAATAAAAAAATTCAAGATGATTTTGAAAAAAGGAAAATTACGTATGTTTGCCCTGAATTCCGATCACTCTTACTTGGCATCCAATCCATGTGCATTACGAAGTCGATATGTTAAGAAAAGAAAGACTTTGGCCACTTGCAAGTTTCGGCCACACGACTCTATTGTTTACTTCCCCCTCTGGTAGCGTTTTATTTCTTAACAAAGACTATGATACTCGTAAAGGAAACATGGGCGAAGGCCTGGGAACAAAATGCACTTGACAGGTATTTCCATACACCTTATTTTCTAGTATAAAGGATCGTCCTTGGGAGATTTTGTAAATTTAATATCAATTCCGCTAATAGTGTTGTGCGGCGAACTTTGGCTATCATTATTATTTTAATAGATTTTTTCTCCTGCTCCTCCTAAAATGCAAAATAATTGCACGAAAAGGCAAGAAAATATTTCATTGTTAAAGTGAGTCAGAGATTCGATGGAGCTCATTAATTCATAGGGCACCATTTGAGGTATTCAGCAGCGATGGAGCTGAGAAGAAGGGTATATAGAGCACAGTAGCAGAAATTTTGAGGAAAATACTATAGTAAAACACGGACCAGCAGCAACTTACGCCACGTTTCCCAGACACTGAAATCCAAGTCTTCACAGAACCTCCTAGACATAAATGACTCAAACATCACTTTGACGGCCTACTTCTGGTAATTGACTGATAAGGGAAGGCCCAAGAATGGCTAAAATAGCCGTGGGCAGTGCATATTGTACTGTTAAGTCGAGGTAGTGAAAAATTACAGGCTGTGCGTGTTCACTTCTAGGGAGTTTACTGTTATACAGTTTTTAATATACAAGAAACAATCATTTTAAAAGTGGTTTATGAGCATGTCATCTAAGTAACAATAATGGGCCAATTGCGGAAATATTTGGAAGTCCCAGGTATACATGTTTGTAAAATTTTAAAAGGGAAAACCATTTTTAACAACTAAATTTTCAAAAGTAAGTACATTCTACGAAAACATATTAATGAATAGGTACTTAAATATGTATAGTTTTTACCGAGGACATATAAAAAACTAAACCACAGCTAAGCATTTTAATTTAACTAAATGTAAATTTAAAATACTGTACTGTTAAAAAGTTGCATCATTTTTGCTGTTATGCTTATATGTTATGATTATGTGCAAAACAATTCATAACTCTTATGTCATACAAAATTTATATAAAAATGGTTTTTTAAAATGATGTCAACGAATTTAAAAGTTCGCAAAATTTTAAGAGCTCAATATAATTTTTTAAGCTGATGCAAATTTGGTTAT
The DNA here is from genome assembly GCA_002778355.1 of Clitarchus hookeri. Classification (NCBI taxonomy): domain Eukaryota; kingdom Metazoa; phylum Arthropoda; class Insecta; order Phasmatodea; family Phasmatidae; genus Clitarchus; species Clitarchus hookeri. Next base: position 19,539 of record NQII01001814.1, read on the forward strand.
TTATTAATGTTTTTTATANATAGTTTTTGTATTGGAAAAAAAAATATAGACATTTGTTAAGTTATATTTGCTGGGTTTCTGAAACTTGTTGATTTATGAGAACAAAAATTAATTTATGTACATTAAAAAAAGTCGTTTTTGAAGTCACCTTTATCAATGCGCTTTCGATATTTTCTTCTTCGTAATTTTTTAGTGAATATCAATAGAACTACAGGAGTTTTCAAAATACGCACTAGGTAACAAATTCCTACAAAAAATAATTATATTGATTGGTTGATGATTATTATTGTTATTTGTAAAAATAAGCGTACGACGAAAGTAAAACTTATATCCTTATTAAACATTTGAAAAAATAAGAAAATGAGTATTGAATGAATTCTTTTATATTTTGAGCTTCATGTAGAATAAAATTTTGTTACTATGCGGTTTGTTCTATATTTGTCCACCACCTCTTTATGCAAATATTGGAAAACAGAAAAGAACCCAAAGGAGTAAGTAAGTGTGTATTTCTTAATTTAATAGATTATTCTAATTTACAGACGATAGGAATTAAATAAAAATATAGATGCCATTAAGAGTTAATACAAATAACATGCTGCTCGTGAATAATTTGTGTTGGACCATGGAACCTGCGTAAAGAGTGGCACATCTGTTTATTTTGAAAGTATGCAACCTTACGAAATTAAATGTTAATATGTTCCTGATATTTAATTTTCATATTTTATTTTACTTGACATAATGAACGCTATTTTATAAGTTATATATTTTACATTTTCATGATCTGATTATCAAGTTTTTCTAGTTTCTGCTTATCCACTATAACTAGGGGCAGTGATATTTCACGAAAAGAATTCAAGACAAGATACAGTCCAAAGCACTGTAGGGTCGTCCAGCTTCTTTGATTGGCTAAAAAAAAAATGTTGTGGCCCGTGTTAACTGCTTGCGCACGAATCACGAAGGTCCAGTGTCGGCGTTACTTAGTCCTGAGCGGTTTGGAAAAAGACGGGCACGGCACCAGTAGCCAATGGAGGTATAACAACAGTTGAGGTGTGTATATGGTATTGACGTCTACTGTGTGATCCGATTTTCACGCGAAAAGTCACTGGCCCTTAATATAACATATTTGCGACTGAAATTAAATTGCGCTTTACAAATATATAATTGATTGTTTTATAATATATATAATAAGTTCATGTTACGGATATAATAATTTCCAAGTTAAGTGAAATTTCTAAACCCACCCTTTGTTGTGCGTCTCCATGTAGTTATTATTTTTATTGAACTGACTGAAGAAATAATATTTAATTAATAATTTTAAAAGGAACAAAATAAATTTTTTTTTTATGTAGCACATGGGACTTGATACAATGCTTGCGTGACTTCACGATGTTCAGCATTACTTTCATATGGTTCAACTCTTCACCTATGGAATAACGGAGAGTCTATTATTTAATTAATAACACCAAACTAATAAATAAGTATTTTTATTGTGGTGAGCAGTAAAAAAAATCTGCTTATGTTTTCTTTGCGTTCTTTACAATGTTTAATACATAAGTAACATTAACACAAAATTAAATACAATTTACCAATAAAGTTGACAAGTGAACATTTTATATTTAACCTCACAACTTGAGAGTTTAATCAGAAAAATGGCGTAAGTAATAATTTTTGCGATGCGCGTATAGTCATTAACTTTTTAGTTAGTTACATGCAATATATCGGAGTTTTAATGTTTTCTTCTGAATATGAACATTGACGCTATTAACCTCCCTGTGATATGAGAAACCGAGAGGGTCAAAGGGTCTGAGTTATTTTTCTGGCGCAGACTATGGACGCCTGGGATATTGTTGAATAGGGTTAGTACACAATAACTTCATAATGTCTTGGTCTTAAAATGTGTATATTTCACCGGAATTTCACACATACTTTCCCGGAAACTANACAATAACTTCATAATGTCTTGGTCTTAAAATGTGTATATTTCACCGGAATTTCACACATACTTTCCCGGAAACTAACAAATACTTTTCCGAAAATGTACACATACTTTACCGGAAGTACATATTTTACCTTGCGAGTTGTAAGCCTGAAGGGCTGATAAAAGTACTCTGGCTAACGTATCTGACGTCTCGGGGGACACCAGGCATTGGGACATGTCGCTGATCGAAGACACTGGTACTTATCTCTATTGATAGTTCTGGGTGTTCCGGCGGTAGATTGAGGTCTGGTAAGTTGGTCGGCTCTTTTACAGGCCCTCAGTTGGCTTGTTCTCGTTAACGGCTCACCACGACTGGCTGACTCCACGATACGACTGACCAACACTTCTCTCGGCGTGGTGCCCTTCGTTCAGGCTACCACTCGACTCCCGTTCTCGGTATCGCACTCTGTGCCTCGATGTGGTGCTCCTGGCGAGCACCCACCTGAACGTCACCATCTGGCTCCATCTACTTCCTCTCAGGGTGGGGCCCCTCATTATGAGGCCACAACTCGACTCCTGCTCCCGGTACCGCACTTCGCATCCCGACTTGGTGATACAACTGTTCTATTCCCGTCACATTACTGACTAATATTGCGTCTCGGCATGGCGCTCCTGTCTGTCGCCTCTCGGCGTGGGTTACAACTGACTCTATGTCACTGACTCTGCTGGGGTCCGAACCCCGGCCTCGGTTGATGGACTTGCTCGACTGCCTTGACTGACCGACTGTGCATCTCGGCGCGGTGAAAACTGTATGTCTCCGCCTCGTGGCGAAGCCGCTGAACAACTGACTCTACCGGGGTCCGAATCCCGGCCTCGGTTGACTGACTCCCTCGACTGCCTTGCGTCTCGGCGTGGTGATACGACTGATCTCGACGTGGGTATCCGACGTGCCCCTCACCCGTCTGCTGGTGCCTTCCCGCGCAACGTATAACTGACTGACCTCCACCTCCCGGCGAGGCCATGGAACAACTGACAAACTTCTCGTGTTGGGATTCTAAACTCCCCTCGGTGCCCTCCCTCCAGATACTCACATGGGTTGCACTAGTTGGTGGAGGGGAGACGGGTAAGGGGCTCTAGCTTACGTCGGCATTATCTAGGCACGTGATAATGTTTTCACTTGTGCTGCTGGGGGAGGGGTGGGGGTTTGCGGCACAACTGTCAGCCCTGTCAGCACCTCTCCCGCCTCTAACTATCATTGTATTGGCGAAACTCTGCTCACCTTCGCATTTCTTCGGCACGTGTGCATGTTCTCCTCCTTTTTGCTAGGG
>NQII01001814.1:23177-63649 GCA_002778355.1 Clitarchus hookeri
TCTACTTACAATATGCGTTACGCGTCAACCTATCGGCTATCAAGACCTCATTGTTAACAGCCGCCCATATTTCTCAACTCATCTCAACTGAATATTAACTTGGTAGAAGAATAAAGTCAACAGTTAATAAAAAAAATTTTTTTTACAAGAAGTTTTTTTGGTTGTTATTGTAAACTGTAATGAGCGGACGTAACATATTTATTATATAATATGTTAATGTTGTGTTTTATTTCATATTTGTTGTAAATAAATAGACAAAATAATTTTCAATCGTGGTGTTAACTTGTTTGTACTTTTCACTTGCACGAAACACTAGAGATGCGCTTGACATACATACGTTTATTCTCGAATCCGCTGTAGGCCCTTATAATCTTATAAATCCTTTGATTGATATAATGAAGCCACATATTCGATTCTCCACTCATAGACTTATAATCGTCTCCCGCTGTTACATATCGTACCTACCCATTTTGGTGGGTCCAGTATATCTATTAGCATCTACGTAGCTAAACAACCAGATAGGATTTCAGATGTGCGATTTATATTTTGCTCTAAAATTTGCGTCATTTGCTAAGATAATAGACTTTATAAAATTATTATTAATAATGGTCACATAAAATAATGCAAATTTGTATTCTCCCTTATGTTTGTGATTACAATTGGCAGAGAATAGATTGAAAAATGAAGTTTCTTCCCAGCTATTAATATATTTTGTTGCATCCTGTAATTGTGTGATTACTCGCTTGCCCTTATTTTAATAAATTTATCTTTTTTCTGTGTTAACGATCTTGGTTAAGCAAATTTATATTAACAGAAACAGATACCGAAAATTAATAAATAGTTATGTAATGTCTGTGACAGTAAATTTCCTCACTACTTTTCTAACTAGCCTTTAATTACTTTAATACAATAAAGAAAACCATTTAGATTTTAATTTTTGAAATTAAAATATATTTTGCTTAAAAAATGTTATATATTTTCGGATGAAGAGAAACTGTGTTCTATTTAATTCCTAAATTATTTATTTCGTTCGTTTGCTTGAAAGCTAAACCATTGACTAAAATGCTAAACTTTAAAAAAGTTTTATTAGAAAAACCAAATTTTGAGAGAAATATGCTTGAAATTGGAAAACTTATAGAGATATGTTATAAGTAGTACAAAATTACATATGTTACTAAGCATTTGTCGATAGTAGTATAATTAGCTGATTATTATTTGTTAACTACTTTTGAAGCGAGCCTACTCTATAAAATTTATATTTTCAACAATGACAACTTGAAAAAAATAAATAGTGTGTACTTAAGTGTAAGTCGCCAAAAGTAAAAACTAAACAATATTTAAACGTTGATAGAATATGTTAAGTAGTTTTTAACTTCACAAGTCTTAAATATCTACAAACGTTTGACAATTAAGGTACTAGTTGCGCTATAGTAACATATATTTAATTCATTTTAATACAGTTCTCAAATAATAACATTCATGTAAACTCCATTACAGGGTACCGTTCAATGATGGTTGGGTTATCAGAAAATTCAAAAATTATTATAGTCGGAACATTTTTATAGCCAATTAATTTACGATAGATAAGGGACTGTTTACATATTTCGCGTATGTAACTGGGAAAAAAATTCTTGGAAACAGAAACATAACTTTTCATTGAAAAACAATCCATTTGGGTAGTTTTTCAACTCAAATAGTTATTTGGCATGTCGGAAAAACTCGCATAAATAGTATGGAACTCTGTTGGGATGATCACTGATGGTTCTGCTATATCACGACGATTCACTGCGGTCAGTGGTTTGCTCGTTGTGTGGGCTAGTCGACAAAACATATTATGGAACTGTTTCAAACACGTCACTACGGAACAAGCCAATTTAGTCGAACTTGCAACAAGTCTAATTTCAAATCATCCTACAGCGAACCCACTTTGATGATTACATTGTCCTTTCAACTACGATAACGGCAATCCGCTTGCCAGGTAGGGTTCGCCATGAGTGAATAGAGATATTTAGTGCTGGAAGTCCAGCATAATGGGCCCCCGAGTGGACAACAGCATTGTATGAAAACACGTAGGTTTATTTTCCTGGAGTGAGACAGTAAACACGCGGGAAAAAGTCCCCACAGAGCAGCTGGTGGTGATCGATCCAGCGACTATCTGAATGCGAGTGAGGGATGTTAACTGGTAGCCCACGTCCGCTCGATCACGAAACGACATGAAATGTTGAGTTGCTTTGTGCGGTTGCAATAACAGAACTGAAAGTTAGATTTATATACAACTTTAAATAAAGGTAATTTTCCTACGTTCCAATAAAATACTTGTTTATTCCTCCAAGAAGTAACATATTTGTACTTTAGTTTGTCATATTTTTAGTTCCTGTGCATAAAAATATAATGTTTTGGAGAAAACCACTAACCCGTTTCAGATTAAAAAGATGGTTGCAATCATTTTTGATATGTTGCTTATCCTTTTATGGATAAAATATAAATAAATATCTCAAACAATGTGGCTAGGATTAGAAAAGTTCTAATGAAGAAATAAGGCTTACGTTATCCTGGAAGGAAATGGAAAAAAATCACTTTGGATGAAACACCATTAGTGAAGCTGGTGTGAGTCAAGTTCGCGACCTCCAGAATGAGAGACAGTTGAACACTGTCCTAAACATTTTCACCATTATCAACATTTTTGTTATTAAATCCAAAACAAAAATGAAACGTTTTATAAAACGCTTCGTACCCATGGCTGAAATATTACACTGTAAAAAATATTCTGGTAAACTTCCTTAATTGTATTGGAAGAGTATAACATATATTTTGTATGGAAAATTTCCCATATATCAGGAAGCGAATATAGCAATGATAATTTACGAAGTTGGGAACATTCCTACGCATTTGAATCTTTCCTGGGCAAACGTAGGAATGCTGCCATAATTGTGTGGGTATTAACATTGCCACCCACTCTTTTTCACTATACGTGTACACTTATGTGGCACATTTGTGAATTGAATTAGTTATTATACAGTATAGTATATTCTGAAAATAGGAAAATATAATGAGTCCGATTGAACGCATATTAGCTGCTTTGACACACGGTTAATTTTGAAACCCGTTGTTCGTTAACTTTCCTAGTAACCATTTATTTATTAATTAAAAACGACGAAAACCAAATTTCGTTCATTATGTGCATAAATTGCTAACTTCTTGTTTCTATTTTACTTCTAATGATTAAGATTTTCTGAAGCAAGAGATTAGCATAAATGACACTGACAGTCCAAAATATCATCAACAGATCCACAAAAAAAAACCATTTTTATAAAGGAAAATTCAGTTACTCTTTTTACCTTTTAAGGATATGAAGAATAATGGAATGTAAATGACCCGCTTTAAATTGGTTACTTAGAAATCATAGCGCCTAACGAAACTTCGGATAATATAGATTATAATAGAAATGAGATAAAAATGTTCCCAAAAACAATGAGATAAACAACAAGTGGTAAAATAAAAATTACACAGTTTAAAAAAATAATACTCGTACTTTTATTTGGTTTAAATTATACAAATACAGACACATCTAATCTTGGTTTTCACATGTAACCCGTTGGTTTATCCATGTAAACAGCATAGGTCAAGAAAGTCTCTCATATTTTANTAATCTTGGTTTTCACATGTAACCCGTTGGTTTATCCATGTAAACAGCATAGGTCAAGAAAGTCTCTCATATTTTACACTCCCACTATGCCTTTCGCAGATCAAAAATTGAATGATTTGAAATCCTTTCAAATTCGAATCCTAATACTTCTTCCTGGCACTGCTAGATGCTTCAGATATTTTCCTAGATCGGTTCACTAGCCAATATATCTGACGATCTTGGCCTGGAAGGAAAATGTGTGGTTTTTCAGTGCAAGGTTTAAGGCGCCCGTGTATCTGTTACGCGAACTGGGTTGCAGTATATTTTTAATACACGTCGTAAAAAAAACTACTTCACGTGTACACAATCGATTAANTTACGCGAACTGGGTTGCAGTATATTTTTAATACACGTCGTAAAAAAAACTACTTCACGTGTACACAATCGATTAACACGCGAAAATTTATAACATTTCAGACTAAGGCTAATACATTTTTCAAAATATCGCGCTCATTGTAATAAGTGTTTTGAATTTCTTCAACATGGACCAAATTGGCATTCTAATCTTGTTTTTGCTTAAAATATGTACTTGCGAAACTTGCATAGCGTCCTGAATTGAACGTTGCTACAAACTGCCCACTAATGAAATCTTAAACGTTGTTTAATGGAAATCATACACGCCAGTTCGGAGAATTACGCATAGCGTTCATGGAGCACTTGATGTGAATGCAAGGGTCGCCCTTATAGTTTCCTTGCTTTTCTCATTGAAAAGCGAAAGACGTCTTCAGGTATACCTATGAGTGCCTTTAATAAGGTTTCCAAATAATTGAGGGTAGGTTCGTTTTCCGTACTCCCCAAAATATCCTAGTTTCTAAATATAGTTTCCACTAATATACTTTCCACAGCCTTGAAGGTAAAAAAAATGCAAACGTGTAAAGCTAATATGTTAAAATTAAATATTATCAGCACCATCTATGAGAGTACCAAACCTATGTATGTGGCACGTCCCCCATATAAGATATTAGAATAACATATTTTCCAAAACTTTCAGTCTACGAGTCAAAATAAACAGCTGCCAAAATTATTTCATGTATATAAACAACAAATATGACGATTACCCTTCTAAATTAGGCTCCAAGAGGGTAATTAAGCGCTGCCGAAATAATAAAAAAAACTCAAACAAAGTTCTTTTCAAATAAAAACGTCTTGAAATACATTTTTTGCAATTGCAATTTACTCTTACCGCAGATAAAACTGGAATAAAGACTATTTAATAAGTTTTGGATACATACAATTCAGCCGACAAATTAAGATATTAACATGAACAAAAATGTATAATCTTAATTAAAACAAAGGTAACTTTAAATGGAAATTGAAAGACTTTTCATTTACGTAACGCAACATAATAATTTCGAGTCAAATTTACTCGCGGCGAACTGATGTGAACACATTTCATATAGGGTCAACTACTCTCTGTACAAATAATACTTTATTACAACAGTACGTCACAAAACAAACAAAAGTGACACTGTAATGAAATTGCCTTTGTTTCCCTTCACCGCAGCTGACAAAATTGTTAGCCGCATTCATCAAATGTCGACTCCTCCTGTCATTTTTGAAGAAACTATTCCAATTCCCAATTGTCCACTCCTCAGCCAACCTAATCACATACCTCCAGGACACGAAGCCACTAAGAAACAACGTGCAACAGTGGCGTACACTATACCAAACAAGTACTCTTAATACTACCGCCTCCATGTGGCGACAACACGAAGTAATCTCGTCAGACCAACAAAGCGTTTATCTACTATATTATTAACTGGGCGATAAAAATTAATAACGGGATATAAAGGGCACTTAAAGAATCTTATTTCTTTTATGCATAAGCTAGTTGTCCCACTCCGAATCCAATCCAGGTATTCGTTTCAAACGTTAACAATAATGAGGATATCGTAATAAAATGTTGAAAAAACATACATTGCTTTGTGCGAAATGTGATAAACGCGTCCGAACAACAATGAACTCGATGCTCCATATTGAAGAAGTTGCTACGTAATGGTATTGCTATTGCTATTGCTGGCAGGACTGTGTCACTCCGTTTTGTATTGTAGCATGATGTGTCTACCTAAGGTTTTTTTGTCTCTTGGCCACCAAAGTGTCACCANTGTCACTCCGTTTTGTATTGTAGCATGATGTGTCTACCTAAGGTTTTTTTGTCTCTTGGCCACCAAAGTGTCACCAGAAAGTCCGCTATAATGAAGATGTCGGTAGGAAGCGGTTGTTGTGCTTCGTGACCACCAAGGTGTTGCCAGTCAGTCCATTATGGTGCGGATATCGGTAGGAAGACTCTGTTGTGCCTCGTGGCTACCAGGGAGTTGCCGGTCACACCGCTATGGTGCGGATGTCAGTAGGCAGCATTTGTTTGCCTCATGGCCTTCAGGGTGTTACCAGTTAGTCCACTACTGTGCGGGTGTCGGTAGTCAGCAGTTGTTGTTCCTCGTGGCCTACAGGGTGGAGCCATTCCGTCTGCTATGGTGTGAATGTTGGTAGGTAGCAGTTGTATGCCTCGTGGTCTCCAGGGTGTTGTTGCCCGTAAGTCCGCTATTGTGCGGATGTCAGTTGGCAGTAGTTGTAGTGCCTAGTGACCTACAGATTGTTGCCAGTCAGTATGCAATGGTGCCCATATCGGTAGGCAGCGGTTGGTGTGCTTTGTAGCCACCAATGTGATTACAGTCAGTGCGCTATGTTGCAGATTTCAGTAGGCAGCTGTTGTTTTGCCTGGTTGACGCCAGGGTGCCGCAGGTTTGTTTGTATTTTTACGAATGTCGGCAGGCAGCTGTTTTGCCTCGTCGCCAGAAGTGGATTTTTAATGGTGCAAGTTGACAGTGTACGTGTTATTCATAAAATAAGGAAGAAATGTCTCGGTATTCCTAATGTGGAGCAGCATGTCTTCCTTAATCGTATATAATTGAACCTTGAACGTGATTTACTAATGACAACAAATGTTTNAATGTGGAGCAGCATGTCTTCCTTAATCGTATATAATTGAACCTTGAACGTGATTTACTAATGACAACAAATGTTTAAATGAGTCAAGCGATTTGGGCGACTCTTAACAGCGAGTTCTTGAGAGCCGATGAGTATGATTGTGGTGAGTATGGAACAGTTCCAGAATAAAAAACTGGTATAACAAGAGATCACTGAGAAAAACATCCGACCAATGGCATCGTCTGTACCGATTCCCACTGGCGAAAATACGGTGACCTGGCAGGGTATTGAACCCAGTTCGCCTTGATGGGAGGCGAGCAGGCTAACCACTCAGTCAACATGGTCCTCAAATATTATAGGAAATATTTGTAGGCAACCATGCACCAAGTAAGACCCCCATTTGAGCGCTAGAGAAAAACCTGCAAACCTAAGGGACGTTTCGGACTCAAATGTAAAAGGATCGTCCAAAGATGACCGAGAGAACTATCGAGGGTATAATGCTGTGAGTACTGGCCTCTTTAAAGAAGGCTCTTCCACGACTTTATTTAAGAAACCAGATTGTTACCACGCAGCAAAATATTTCAAGCTCTGTGTGTACCATATGCATGTCGTTCATGAATTCGACGAACCTGAGCAATTAAAACGTGTGCAATAATTCCGCTGGCTGCAGACACTCATTCACGAAAATCCGAGTTTTCTGGATTATTCTTTTTTTACAAATATTTGTCTCACTTTCCTGGTTAGATAATCTCTCAAAACGCTTGTCTTTGAGCCAGTGAAAATTCCTACACTGTGCATAAAGAACCTCTCCATTCTGAAAAAAATAAGTGTGGGGGTAGTGTGTAATTTCCCGCCAGTTCACAGTTGGTCTAATTTTATTCGAGACATCTATCACGACCGCAGTTTACATGACCACTTCCAGCACTTGTTATAATGTAATCACATTTCAGACAAATATGGAACGTATGTTGGATTCCTCAAAGTATCATCTTTATTGTTAAAATCATTAACAAAATATGTCGTCGGCTTTGAGTGAGACAGCCTGTATAAATAAATACCTTTGCGTTTCACATATGACAGAATCAACTTATCACACATGAGGGAGAACAAAGTAAGTGCTAAGTAAAATGTTATTGCTATAATCACATTTTATGATTAATTTCAACAATCACACGCCTCATTAAGAAAAACAATAAAAAAAGATGTGAACCAATCTGGAAATCTAACAAATATTTTGATCGGAACTCCTGTTTGAGAATAATTTTTGCAAATATAATTCTCCTAGAAAATACAACGTTTCTAGTCATATTTTAAGACTATCATTGTTTGACATCTTGTATTATAATCACTGCTCTTGTCATCCTTAAAAAGAATAAATGATTTTTATCGTGTATTCCATTCTGTCAATGTAAATACTTACACTGATATATTTTACTTATCTTACCAAATAAGTTATATAATATAAATTTACTTAGGAAAAATTTGAGCAATGCATAATAAAAACTGTTGTTAAAAAATTGTTAACACCAGGATTATTTATTTATCTCTCTCTTCTTGTAACAAACACATTCGCTCTCAGGCGAAAAGAAAAAATTTTACGTACTGCGTGAATTATTAATTATGTTATAGAAATAAAAAATTTTGGAATAACATTCTTGAAGATATACATTTTTTAAATAGCTTTTTCTGAGAAAATAATAGTATAAATTGTCATGTNCAAGTAAGACCCCCATTTGAGCGCTAGAGAAAAACCTGCAAACCTAAGGGACGTTTCGGACTCAAATGTAAAAGGATCGTCCAAAGATGACCGAGAGAACTATCGAAGGTATAATTCTGTGAGTACTGGCCTCTTTAAAGAAGGCTCTTCCACGACTTTATTTAAGAAACCAGATTGTTACCACGCAGCAAAATATTTCAAGCTCTATGTGTACCATATGCATGTCGTTCATGAATTCGACGAACCTGAGCAATTAAAACGTGTGCAATAATTCCGCTGGNGTGTGTATCATATGCATGTCGTTCATGAATTCGACGAACCTGAGCAATTAAAACGTGTGTAATAATTCCGCTGGCTGCAGACACTCATTCACGAAAATCCGAGTTTTCTGGATTATTCTTTTTTTACAAATATTTGNAATAATTCCGCTGGCTGCAGACACTCATTCACGAAAATCCGAGTTTTCTGGATTATTCTTTTTTTACAAATATTTGTTTCACTTTCCTGGTTAGATAATCTCTCAAAACGCTTGTCTTTGAGCCAGTGAAAATTCCTACACTGTGCATAAAGAACCTCTCCATTCTGAAAAAAATAAGTGTGGGGGTAGTGTGTAATTTCCCGCCAGTTCACAGTTGGTCTAATTTTATTCGAGACATCTATCACGACCGCAGTTTACATGACCACTTCCAGCACTTGTTATAATGTAATCACATTTCAGACAAATATGGANCATCTATCACGACCGCAGTTTACATGACCACTTCCAGCACTTGTTATAATGTAATCACATTTCAGACAAATATGGTACGTATGTTGGATTCCTCAAAGTATCATCTTTATTGTTAAAATCGTTAACAAAATATGTCTTCGGCTTTGAGTGAGACAGCCTGTATAAATAAATACCTTTGCGTTTCACATATGACAGAATCAACTTATCACACATGAGGGAGAACAAAGTAAGTGCTAAGTAAAATGTTATTGCTATAATCACATTTTATGATTAATTTCAACAATCACACGCCTAATTAAAAAAAACAATAAAAAAAGATGTGAACCAATCTGGAAATCTAACAAATATTTTGATCGGAACTCCTGTTTGAGAATAATTTTTGCAAATATAATTCTCCTAGAAAATACAACGTTTCTAGTCATATTTTAAGACTATCATTGTTTGACATCTTGTATTATAATCACTGCTCTGGTCATCCTTAAAAAGAATACTTACACTGATATATTTTACTTATCTTACCAAATAAGTTATATAATATAAATTTACGTAGGAAAAATTTGAGCAATGCATAAATTTTTGACAACAATTTTTTAACAATTGTGGTCCTAATAAATAAAATCTCTCTCTTCTTGTAACAAACACTTTCGCTCTCAGGCGAAAAGAAAAAATTTTACGTACTGCGTGAATTATTAATTATGTTATAGAAATAAAAAATTTGGAATAACATTCTTGAAGATATACATTTTTTAAATAGCTTTTTCTGAGAAAATAATAGTATAAATTGTCATGTNTTTGGAATAACATTCTTGAAGATATACATTTTTTAAATAGCTTTTTCTGAGAAAATAATAGTATAAATTGTCATGTGCGGAAAAGTGGGAATGAAGATTTGATTCCTACTCCTAAAAACAAAAGTTGGACAAAATTTTGACAGAGCAAATGAACACAATAAAAATCTAATAGGTTTTTATTGAAGGGAGCCACCTAATTTGCCAAAAACTTCACCTTAGAGGTGCAAATGCAGGGGCACTTAAAGTAGGTACATGCACAGGACACAGTAGTATGTATGCAGAGAGTATCAAAATATCTTACTACACAAAGCATGTATTGCATGGGACCAACCCTTGCAGGACGCTCTTAGAATGGTGTTAGATCAGCCGTAAAATGGGGATAGGTGGCGATACAATTGTGCATGTAAGCATAGAGACTTCGGATGTTCTCCCTCATCCTACCACAGCTGACCCTCCAAACCAACGTAGTTGCCGCTAACCGAAGTTTCCGTCCATTCAGGTGACAAACGTTTTCGATGGGTGAGAAATCTGGGGGCATTGCTGGACAAGGAACCATATTTACATCACAAAGGCAAGCCAGATATACCCGTGCTGTGTGAGGCTGGGCCATATCCTGCAGGAAAATGGGGTTGTCAAGCAACACTAGGNGCAAGCCAGATATACCCGTGCTGTGTGAGGCTGGGCCATATCCTGCAGGAAAATGGGGTTGTCAAGCAACACTAGGAAGGAGATGCACATGGTAGCAGAATTTCCTTGATGTTACTACGTACCTTCAGTGTTCCTTCAATCACCAGTGTGGTGCGGGAATCGAAGGGAATGGAAACCCACATCATGAAGGCTTTCGTTGGGGCGATGTGACGCTCTACACTGAATTGAGAGAAGTAGGGTTTGGCCGAAGCAGTGGCAAAGGGATCCCAGATAGGAGGTAGGTGTTTGCTATGATGACGTCATAGGTGCGGCTGGCAGCATCGTTCATCTCCCCTCTCTTAGCTCCCAATCCACGGCCAGCCGTTCCATCGACACTTAACCTTAAAAATTATTTTAATAAAAAATTTCATACATTTTTTTTAATAAAAGAATATTTTCTAAAATATTCTTTTACAAACATTTTTTCAAAAATCGATGTAAAATAAGTATGTGAATTTCCTAGAAAAATACCTGCTTTTGCAAAGAAATCCCCACTCGCACGACCCCTGTTAGAGTAGGCGAACTGCCAGTGAGCATATTTGTTTCCAAATTTATAGATGTAATTTTCCATTCACGAGAAGGTAAACAAAAAATTTCTTTTAAAAAATAAAGCAATCTGGCATTGTAACCAAGCACGCACCGACAGGAGTACGAGACATACACACATGTCAGAACAGGTGAGTGCAGCATGCGATGTCCTTAGGGTACTGCTGGGGAAGGGGTCCCAGTGTAAATGACCCCGAGACAAGAGCACGTGAACTAACCTTTAAGTGTGTCTCATCGTATGAAAATAACTGGATTAAACGGGCTATACCGACCCTATCAGGGTAGCAGATGTTCGCCGCGGATTTGCGCAGTAGTGGCAAGCAAGGGACTCGTTTTCCCTCCCCACTGCCCCTCATACATCAACCTTCCTACCTTCCTTATCATTACCCTCCCTCCTCATTTAATACCCCAACCTACAGTCTTAACATGTCCTAACCACCCCAATCATCCTCTTAACGATTCAAAATGAAAAAAGAAAAATATCTGCTGGTCTTGCACAGAAACTGCATTTTGCATTTCCCCCAAAAAACGTCAATGATCCCCTTTCGCTGCCTCTTCAGATCCATCGACCTATAAAATAACCACACCTATGCGCCGACTATTTACCTATGTACCAATCTGCTACCAATTCATAATGTTCACCCCTGAATATTTTCGCCACTAGATAGAATAATGCAGATGATTGGCTCTCCTCCTCCCTCTTAGATCTCAATATCTAATAAAACTACATCATTTATTAAGAGACGAAATAGATAATATNTGGCTCTCCTCCTCCCTCTTAGATCTCAATATCTAATAAAACTACATCATTTATTAAGAGACGAAATAGATAATATGAAATAAATGTTAGTTATAGGCGGGAACAATAATTTCCATTGCACTACGATTGGCTGGTGCATAAGAAAATATATTATAAGATGGTTTAAGGCCACATAACGCACAGACACCTGCTAAAGGTATTGAATTCCTTGCTATAATGTAACGTCAGCTGTAGACAAGACTTAGCACAAGGCACCCACACGTAGGCCATACCAGGCATCCGCACGCTGCACTGGCATGACACTGATATTCGGCCGGCACAAGGCATCAAGGGGAACGGAGGTGGGGCAGCGCTCAAGGTCTGCATGTGTCAGCTGTAGACATGTACAGGACAAGTCCGTGTGCTACTGCGCCTTCTGAGCTTGCCGCCGACAATGCCACGCATTACATATTAAATTGTATATGTTCTTGCATGTATAGACAAAACCAATTCAATTTGGATTATGCATGTACTCGCATATGATTAAGAAACAAAGGCACTTAATAATTGTTATTCACACAAAGGTGGCAAAGTTCACAACACTGCATCCGCAGTGATATGGGTCGATACCATAGATGTGCACACACATTCACGCATATATAAAACATTCTGAGGCGTGCTTGAAATAATGAGAGAAAAATATTACTGTCATGCTTGGAGCGTTTTTGCGTACCTGTTTGCATGCATTCGAAATATACTTTTCTTTCCGTGATTTAGTCTTAAAAAATCACACTTGAATGAAAGGCAACCTGCATTTTATAAATAAATATTCACAGGCTATGTGTAAACACTTAACGTAACTTCAATTTCCGTGGAAACTGTTCCAAATCCAAATTTGTAAATAGCCATTTCGGTAGAGATTTCATTAGTTCCTCCTCCTGCTGCGACATTTTTTCTTTCATGCAACTCCTCCTGTGTATAGCTGTCATATGTGAAGTCCTTGGCTGTTGTTTTACCCATGGTGATAGCTTCCAGTTTACAGTTGTGGCAGTGGTTTTCCTCCAATTGCTTATGTTCGTTCGAGGCTCGTTTCACCACACAACGATATTCGTTACCGCCCCGCGATACCACCTAGAGCACCGTTTGCANTCACACAAAGGTGGCAAAGTTCACAACACTGCATCCGCAGTGATATGGGTCGATACCATAGATGTGCACACACATGCACGCATATATAAAACATTCTGAGGCGTGCTTGAAATAATGAGAGAAAAATATTACTGTCATGCTTGGAGCATTTTTGCGTACCTGTTTGCATGCATTCGAAATATACTTTTCTTTCCGTGATTTAGTCTTAAAAAATCACACTTGAATGAAAGGCAACCTGCATTTTATAAATAAATATTCACAGGCTATGTGTAAACACTTAACGTAACTTCAATTTCCGTGGAAACTGTTCCAAATCCAAATTTGTAAATAGCCATTTCGGTAGAGATTTCATTAGTTCCTCCTCCTGCTGCGACATTTTTTCTTTCATGCAACTCCTCCTGGGTATAGCTGTCATATGTGAAGTCCTTGGCTGTTGTTTTACCCATGGTGATAGCTTCCAGTTTACAGTTGTGGCAGTGGTTTTCCTCCAATTGCTTATGTGTTCGTTCGAGGCTCGTTTCACCACACAACGATATTCGTTACCGCCCCGCGATACCACCTAGAGCACCGTTTGCAGGTATAAAGGTAGTAAGGAACACTCCCATCTTTTTATTCCCTCTCCTCTTGCAACTTCGTCTGTCTTTCTTCACCCCTACGCCCATCTCCGCCTTGGCTTTCATTACGCTGGGAATGCCTCACACTGCTATTTTTTCACCGAGTCCAATGTCTGGTGTGCGATGAATTTTGTCCGCCCTATGCGCGATTATCTTGTCTGCCTGGTGCCTGCTTGCAGATCCTTGTGCTTGGAATAGGCGATATTATGCAACTTGTACATCTCGTCCAGTGTGTTGATACCCATATCGCCGCATGCCAGCCTTTTAGATTGCTTGTTCCCTGGCCAGCAGAACCTGTATCCGGGAATGTGGAGCTAGAAAAGTAGATTGTTGATCAGCATATTGACGATCTAGTAAATGTTTTGAGCCTTTTAGCAGTGTTTATCTTTGGCAGCTCGATTGAAACCCTTCGCTCATTCTGTATGTTTAAACTATATAAATATATATATAGATGTTTGTTAAGACATGCTACATGCAAGATAAATCAGATTTTCTTTTCATTGTGTTCATAAATCGTTTTAGTGATATTTTTTGGGTGACTTTCAAAATGTTTCTACCTGAAATAGCATAATGGCAAATATGGCATAAAAAGGGTAACAATGTTGTTGATATGATCATAACTTAACCCATTTGAAAGAGAAAAATCCGTAAACAAACACACTTGATAAATGAAATATCGTACAATATCTTATTTTTAATAGTTGCTTGCAAACTGTGTTACACGCATTGCAGCATATACATCGCGCTGATGGTCTCTTGGCCCCCAGTGTCATATTTCCGCGCGCATTACGGTCCAGATAAGGCTTGCATGTGTTACGGTAAGTTTTTTTTTCGCTGGATTATGCGAGATAACATTTCCGTGGTAAACAAAAGTGTGTGCGCGGTATGCGTGTGCAATATTCATTGCGTTCAATCGCCCATTTAGTACAACTCTTACATTTTAAGTGTCATTCATTCTACTCTCAACAGAATCTTTTTAGGCTGGTCAATATTTTTTTTTGGACTTCGCAAGAGAGAAATGAAATTTGTTAATGATAACAGTAACTACAATTCAATACGAGAAAATTATTTTCTAAATGTTTATAAATTTTAGTTATTGTTATTTATCCACTGTTCGCTTTTATAATGTATTTATTCTTTTTTTTTTAAATAAATATTTTTTTATTTAAGACAATTAAACAATTTAGTAGTAGCACTAGTCCACAAAAGTGTTAGTTCATTCAGAAGAATAATGTCTAACTTGTTTTTGGAAGATAAATTTTGATCACCATTTATACTCCACTCAAACGCTGTGCAATCCCTATAAACAAAATTTCCACAGTATTACCACGTGGCTAGAGGTATTGATAGGATAGAGTGTATAAAATAAAATAATTATCAACATTAATTTTTTAGGACTTACAGAAATTTTTATTTTGTTGTTTCAGAGTGAATTCATGCAGCTCCAGGCGCGACGTTTCGTTATTATTACGGGAATATTCACGGCACTTGAAACAAGGAACTGTTCTCATTTATGTTTTACGACTGCAATTTAAGGGCGCTCTGCGAACGCACAGGAGTGAGAAAAACTCGATGAAAGAACGCAAATAAAACAAGTGGCGAAGTTCACTGGAAAATTTATTCTAGCGATTTTCCAGTAAAAAACATTTCTGCTTGACGTTATGTAAAAATGTCCTGCTTCCATTCTGTTAGGACAAGAAGCATTTGTGCGGCACAGTTATAGAGAAAAAAGCAAACGCGATTTTATGAATATAAAAATGAATTCATTTTCTCTTTTCTATTCTTTAATTATACGTCTACACTTTAATGGAAAATGTGCTTATTTACAAAAGGGTCGTATTATTATTTGTGGAATTTTTAGTTTCTTTGGAATACTGAAAATATTAACATTCAGTTTTAAATGTAAATATACTTTCCTGGTTAAACATTTGCGTCAAAAGAACACAGTAGA
Organism: Clitarchus hookeri; assembly: GCA_002778355.1. Taxonomy (NCBI): domain Eukaryota; kingdom Metazoa; phylum Arthropoda; class Insecta; order Phasmatodea; family Phasmatidae; genus Clitarchus; species Clitarchus hookeri. The sequence goes on from NQII01001814.1 coordinate 38,715, forward strand.
GCAATTAATTAAATTATATGCTTTTTATTGTAGATAAAATGTCGAGGATTCAAAATATTTTGATAAATGGAACGATTTTGCAATGTTGTGGAAATCACGGTCGAAAATTAGTAAATTAAAGAAAAAAATAGTCTTAACCGAACAATAAAAATAAATAACCAGTTTAATTAAAAATAAGAATAAAAACTCTCAATTGAAAAAAAATGTCAACAAATTATTGACAAAAATTAATTTAAAAATTGGGAAGAAATTTGAATTTTTATGAATGCTTGTNAACCGAACAATAAAAATAAATAACCAGTTTAATTAAAAATAAGAATAAAAACTCTCAATTTAAAAAAAATGTCAACAAATTATTGACAAAAATTAATTTAAAAATTGGGAAGCAATTTGAATTTTTATGAATGCTTGTATTCATAGTATTAGAAAATGCATGTTCATCAGGCTTACAAAAAACCTTAATTGAGTCACTATGAATTTATTGTTGATTCTTGTGAATTATTCCACAATAGCTTATATTTATGTATTTATTGTAAACAATGAAGTATTTGAAAACATAGAACAATAAATATTCTTTAGACGAACAGTAATAAAATATCTAAGACTTTACGAAATTAATTAGCACATCCTATTAAATTTATTATCTAATTATATGTTACAGTGTACTTTAGACTAACATATTTTAACAAACGAGGTAGCTTAGTCAAGAAATTCCTACTTTTTTTTAATAATGTTTGATAGTTCTTTTTAGACACATTTTGCATAACTTAATGATCACCATATTGAATGATTAAGTGATCGCCATCCACTGTATCCAATCAAACTAATAAGTTATTCTTGTACGTGGTGAGATTTTGCGCATTCTCGGAATGAGCACGCGCATTAGGAACACACGGGTAAAAAACAAAACAACTATTTTATAGCTTGTTCGCGTTTTCTTCACACTTTTTAAATCAAATTTTGAAGAATAGAATACGCCATATGTATAATGTGTTTGATTATTTCCAATTATGGTATGTAAAATGCGTTTTATACATGAGTGAAATTAATCGTAACTTAATTGTTAAATTGTATTTTAACTTATCTTTATATATTTATTACAATATAATATTTGTAATGAATACGATTAAAACTGGGAGAAAATATATGCTTTGGAAATGCCTAGCCAGAAATAGTTCGTATGCAAAATATTATGAAAATAAGTGCACACGATTTAGGTGCGCAGTCCGTTTGGTGTAATTATCTAGACTTACTTAAGCTTAGTTTGCACGAGGTGGATGAATATCCTGGAAGTATAACTTATGTGGGGTTTCAGAAAATTTGGAAGTGACAGGGTCAAGAATATAGCACTAAAATTTTGTGGCATCTCGGTGTCGGTGACATGATCACGGGTTTACTTGAACACACCTGCCTTAGCTTGCAATATCGTTTTTTTTGTATAGGCTATTCACTGTATAGTGGGCACTTTTAAAGGCCTTGTCATTTGGAATATTATTCAATTTATATATTTAGTTTTAGTCTAAAAGGTTAACTTCCGAGTGCAGTGGAATATACCCACTATGTGTATTATTTACATTGCAATATTTATGTAGAAAAGGTGGTTAAAGGATTAAAACACCTGAAAGAAAAAGTAACTAGGGCCTCAAAACTGCTCATATTACAGTGAACAAGATATGCAGGCTGGTTAGATATTAAACACCTAAATTGCGGGAGGTGAATCCCTAAGAATAAAAAAGTCGAAATTATGTAGGACGCCATATAACTAAACGGAAAGATACAGGAGATACGAGCCTGTGAAAATTGGGGTATGTAAATAAGTAAGAAGTTAAATGAGTTTAGTGTTCTGCCAGCACATCACGGAGGCCTCAAGTATGTATACGAACAGCGCGACTATCGAGGGAGAACTAACATGTCGCAAAAAGGGTAAGTGTATGGAGACCATCTGTACCCTTGTTACACACATGCTTGCACTGTTGACGGAGGTTTTTAAAAATTTGCGATATCACACCACTACTACACACACAAGAGAGAGCTTTATAAGACACACATTTCTGGCTTGTTGCTATCACTGGTCTGACGATGATGAGCACACAATTCTGCATAGAAGGTGTCTACACCAGTGTGACGCCACAACACAGTAGTGTAACCTACATAATCTGAAATGCCAGACATCGCTTCAATGTTTGTCAACGAGACGAAGGAGTATCTGTGGCGTGTCATTTGAAGTTTGATCGAGGCACTTTACAAATTATTTTTCAAGTATATGTGTAATCATGCACGCATGCTCCATTTGGTTTTCAGTATACGTATATATGTAGTGAGTGAGAGCGAGAGAGAGAGAGAGAGAGATGTTTGTACAGCAGTTTGTGTAAAAATCATAAGTGAATCTAATGTTTTTTTTATTTCATGTTTTTGTGAAATCACACACTCCTTTAGGTTTGTAATTATGTTTAAGTGAGAGAGGTTACATTTTTCAAGAATGTTAATATATTTATTGAAGTGGACATGTGTTGGTATGGAAATAAATGTAGATTTGAGGGGAAAGTGGTTGTACTTTCAAGTATGTAAATATTTTTATTCAAGTAGGATGCGTGTTTGTATGTAAATATCTTTAATCCAGTATGTGTGACGATAAGAGTCACTATTCATGCTAGTAGAGTACACGTGTATCTGTTACTCTGTTAATTCAACTATCTGTGCAAACGCACAAGTCTTTGTGGTTTCGTTTTAGTTTAAATCTATTTTCAATAATGTTTGCATGTGATGCGATGCGAGATTCATATGTTGGTACATAATATGTGTATATATTATCATAAATATTTGGTCTTCTGTCTTGCAACGATTGGTGTTTGTCTGTGTCCATGTATGTGGAGAGAGCTATGTAGATCGTTTTCAATAAATAAATTCACATATATTTGTTACTCTATATTGTACTTTCTTTATTTACTTCTTACCAATGCCATTATAGAGATTATATATATATGCGAATCGTATTTATATGTATGATGAAGGTAACATACATATTAAACACATAGAGCTGCTTGTTTTCTTTAAAAGATGTCAGCATAGAAAATCTATATTTATTCTCTGTAGAGAGAGAGAGAGAGAGAGAGAGAGAAAAAGAGGCTGTGAATATACATGAGACACAAGTACCATGAATTATAACATACAGCATGTACACTTGAGGCTGCAACCACTGGGTATGTAGGGTGAGAGAGAAACGAGTCACACAGGATCGTTAAGTGTTATACCACCAACAGTGCAAATCCGTAACTTCCCTGCAAAAGTGAACAGAGGGAGGGTGGATCAATTCCTCCATTCATCCCATGCATGTGTACAATATATAAAACACCCACCGACCTGTAGTCAGTTACTTAATTGTGATCAGCCAGCTCTTTCGGGTATGCCCTGTTCGTTTTCTGCCACAAGCTGCCTTCGCCTGTGTATGCTGCCATTACCATGTGAATACCTACTGAAAAAAACGCACTATCCCATCAGGTCATAATGCTCGCTTACGGGCCTGAAGTAGTTTCATGTCCATTGACATTTATTTTGTAATGCATGTTGTTACCGAGGCACAGTATACACATACTCTACCATACCTGGCTGCTGCTGCTAACAATATTTATATTAGGGGAAATTTACGTATTAATGTATGTTGTTACTGAGACACAGCAGGTGCAGCGCACACACGCTCGGTACCGTACCTGTCCGCTACAAAAAATAGTCATTTTAAGGGAAAAGAACGAGTGGTGGTGATCGAAGTAAGGTGTTTCCCTTGTCCAAAATACACTCAAGAGCCACAAAAAACTTGGAACACCTGCCTAATATCGTGTATGGGCCCCCGAGCACTCAGAAGTGCCGCAAGACGACGTGGCATGGACTCGACTAATGTCTGAAGTTATGCAGGACGCAATTCACACAATGAATCCTGCAGGGCAGTCCACGAATTCAATCTGGCCAATTTGAGGAAGGTTTGCATGTCTGTCACGTTTAATGATTCTCGTCAGTCGACGTTTGTCACATTCTTTCACGATCTTTTTCCGGCCGCAGTGATGTCGAAGATGTGACGTTTTACCGGATTCCCGATATTCACGGCAAACTCATGAAATGGTCGTACCCGAAAATCCAAATGTTATCGCTACCTCGGAGATTCTATGTCCCATCTCTCGTGCGCCGACTATAACACCACGTTCAAACACACTTAAATCTTGATAACCTGCCATTGTAGCAGCAGTAACCGATCTAGCTGCCGACCGCATCGCGTTACTCTGATTGGTTCCATACCTCTATTATTTGCATACGCACGCCTATATCAGTTTTTTTTTTGGCTCTTCAGTGTAAAAACTAACGTACTCCCAGACTGCATATATGTACCATCAATCACATTCTGGCTCTACTAGATCGGTTTACTGCGCTCATATGGTGTCTAAAACTATGCGGTACGAGGTAGGGATGAGACTGTGGCAAAACGAAATGGCATGGGAGCACACCGAGTGGAACCTGGCGATGTTTCTCACATAAAGCCTACCTTTCATGTAGTACACTAAGTGATATATACATTCCATTCGCAGTTTCTTCAAACTATTTGAATCAAACCATTGAATATTCACCCCATGTATGATGCGTTTCGTTATTCCCTAAATTTGGCTGGTATCACAAGCATTTTATGCTTTTTTGTTAGTATACAATAAATTACTTATTTATTTGTTAAAAGCAAACGTTTATTTACTATACATGCATACATTTTAATATGTAATATATATCCAAAAATTTAAAAAATTTGGAAAAAAAAAGTATTTTGATTACCTTTAGTAAGAAATAGACCTTCTACAATTGGTAGCTATAATAAGTACTCAATTTTGCAGTATGCTATCCCTTTGGTGTAATTTAACACAATCAGCTAGTCATTATTCGCATGAGGCGGAGGAATATTCTAACTTAAAAAAGATAAGAAGGGCTTCAGAAAAGTTTGAAATAACTGTAAATTAACGATAGTAGTAGTATGCATATAAGGTGATTTATTTACGCCCCTGGTGCATGCGAGGACATGTGATCGATATGATCCGCTCTTACATGTGCCGTTTGTGAGTGTGTTTGCAGCAGGAACTGGCCGCGCGTGCCTGGTGGCTGCATGCTGTCCCCTGCGGCGCAGGGTAGGGATGGCGATGTGACGGAGTTTAATGACGTACGGGGAGAGATAGTGGGATCACTCCAAGATTACTTTTGTACGATCCTTATACCGTGTGGGTACTCGATCGATTCTTCTAATGGGTGTATTAGGTTAGTTGTGAGGCATGGAAACATTTAGTTTCCAGGCTATCTTAGAAGTATGCATTTATGCCCCATAGTTTCCCTCCTTTTTGTCCGGTGTTGACCAGTCCTAAGCGACTTCCACCAGATCGGCACGTCGAGAAGTCCTTCATCATTGTTTAGTTTTCTCCGGTGCGTCCACAGTCAAGAGCGATTCTGGTAGTTACTCCGTTCCATCCTTCCCTTCTTTAGCATCCTCACAATCATCATCTTCTTCCCTACCATAGTCTTACGAATTACAGCCATCTCCATTGTCTAACCCACCTATGATACAACCACCCGCACTGCAGTACGGTTTATGCGACAAGGTGTTCCAAGTACGAAAATCTGGATTACAGAATAATGGCATCGTAGCACTTAATCTGTTCCGAGAGTCACAGTACATGTGTGGGAGGTGTGGCACGTTGTTTGCTTGCGCTGGAGACCTTTCCAGACAACTTACAAGCTGCACATGACTAATCAAACCGGGTGCTTGGACCCGCTGCAAGTTCTGTAATGAGGTTTTCATCCACACTGGAGATGCACGTCGTCACGAACATGGTTGCTGGGTGAACCCCGATGCCGAGACTCTGGAGTGCAACAAATACGGGAAGCAGTTTACACGCACTTACAATCTGCATGCGCACAGATTTATATACAATGGACCTGCCCCGCCACCAGCGAAAAGAGCTCGCGTGACTGCGCCAACTATCTCCCACCAAGGGCCAACCAAAGCCCCACAGCCCATACCATTTGTTGTGGCCCACCTTTTTGTTGCTGAAGATCGGTCTTGCCATAGGGCCATCGTCACTGGTGATGACAAATGTAACGAGTATGGGTACGAGGAGACAGAGAGCACATTTCGTGCCACTATTAAAACATACATTGCTGAGAATACCTCGAGCCAGGACATTGATATTTATGGCTACCTCGAGAGTATAAAGGAAAATATCTTCAGCCAGATGAAGCAGGAGATCGAAAACCAGAGAGTGGTTAAATTTAATTAATCTATGAATTGATCACATGGCAAACCTGAGCCACACAAAAACGAGACAAAACAACGCGCCTTTATGACAAAAAACCTGCCCCCCTTCAATGTTAGTGAAATTGAAGATGCTGTGATGGTCCCCATTGCCATGATATACAATGAGGAGGACGAGTACATGAGGAAGGGAAGTGGCTGGACCCTCGCCTCTGTAAAACAGCTTCAGCTGCTTGTCAACAAGCTTGACCCCCTTAGAGCCTCCTCCTTCATCACCCTGCCTGCATACATTGAAACCAAGAATGCAATTATTAACCCACAAAACCAGGACTAGCAGTGCTTCAAATGGGCGATACTGGCACGGTATGTAGAAGGACGAAATCCTGAACACGTCAACCAACGGTATAATGGCCTGGAGACACAATTTAACTTCAGTGGACTAGAGTTCCCCACCCCTTTGCGCCAAATACCGCTATTCGAGAGGACCAAGTCTAGGGTCAGTGTGAATGTACACGCTCTCGACGATAGCAAAAAGGTTGATCCTATACGATTGTCTAAGGAAGAACTGGCCTAGTTTTNATCCTATACGATTGTCTAAGGAAGAACTGGCCTAGTTCTTCGACCTCCTCCTAATAATGACTGAGAACCAAAATTCACATAATTGTTATATATTTCCGATTTCTCCCGCCTGGGATGTTCACAGGTAACTTCAGGTGCAGAGATGGCGTACATGTTCAAGCGATGTCTCAAGGTGTACTAAAATGTTCCTTATGTGATGGGGATTACAGGTGCAGAGACACTGCCTGTGCACAGGAGATATTGCAACTAGTATGCACCAGTCCGTGCCGACATGCCTTAGCCGGAGAAGAACGGCAAGTCCCCTGTGCTCAAGTTTCAGAATTATTTTAATAGCGATAAGGTAGCTATCGTAGTGTACGCTGACTTTGAAGCTATGTTAGTGCAAGTCCAGGCGTCTCAGTCACATCTGGATGCTGCCCACTTGTATATACACTAGAAGGGTGAACTCTACAGCTATGGCATTTACATCAAGGTGGATAACACCATAATACCAACCTCCAAGTCTTCCAGCCTGCATGCAGATTTGTGCTTGTACAAAAAGGAAGACGCATCGAAGAAATTCATGGAGGAAATCGTGAGGATTGGCAATCTCGTGAAGGAGATATATAGCCAGCCGAGCCTATGCGAGAGCTGATTTCTGGTGAACGGACTGGCTACAATCTGGCCACCACCTGCCGCCACTCTTCTGGTCCCTTCACCCACGATAACTGCAAGGTCCATGACCATGATCATTTTACCAGCGACTTTAGCGGGGCGGCATGTAATAATTTTAACAAGCTCCGTGGAAGCCCCAAGAGACCGCCAATCCTCTTCCACAACTTGATATAAGATGCGAATTTTATTATTTAGCAGCTTGTGTACAATGCCTGGGACATATTTATTATGCCGCACACGAAGGAAAACCTTACTATTCTATGCAAAAGTTTGGGTGACAAATTTAAGATAAAATTTATAGACACGCTTTGTTTCATATCTGCTAGCCTGGCAACACTTGCACAAAACCTGCCACCGAGCGAATTCAAACCACAGCGACGTTATTCAACCGTAGGCATCTCGAGTTGGTAACTCGGAAAGGAGTTTTCCCTACTACTATGTCGATTCGTGGGGGAAGCTCGCGGAGACACAGGTACCGGCCATTGAAGCTTTTCACAACCACGTCACCGGATGTCACATTACCCCAGAGGATTACCTGCATGCGCAGAAAGTCTAGGAAACATTTCGGTGCTGAAAAATACGAAGGTGGAACTGGAGCTTCTCAGCGATTATGACATAGATCTGTTTATCGAGGCTGGTATCCAGGGAGGGGTGGCTCAGTGCATAAAGAGTAATTGCATAGCAAACAACATTGTTGTCCCTTCCATGTACAATTTAAGCAGGTTGTCTATCTATCTCCAGTATGAAGACATAAATAATTTTTATGGAAAGGTAATGTCCCTACCACTGCGACACGGCGATTTTAAATAGGACAGTATGTATAGTGATGTAATGTACATACTGGACGCCAGAGCTGTGTGTTACATACTGGAAATATTTGTGACATTAAGTCATGAGTTATGGCTGAAGGCTATACACCGGGTACTGCAATTCAACCAGAAGGCGTGGATCAAACTTTATATTGACCTGAATACTTAGAAATGCAAGGCAGCCATGAATGACTCCCAGAAGAAATTTTACAAAAACTGATGAACAGTGCTACATACGGTAATCTCATGGAGAATAAGCCTAAACGCCAGTACATGAAATTTGTTTGCACCGAACTGCGTGCTAAGAAACTTATCAGAAAACCAGCTTTCAAATGCAGAACTACATACGTTGCATCTCTGTGGCTGGTTAAATTGGATCATGAAAACATTATATTTGATAAGCCCATCTACGCTCGTATTACTGTACTTGACCTGTCGAAGACTCTTATGTATTGCTACCAACTTCGATGTCATGCAGGCATGGCATGCCAGTATCATGAGCATGATATATACAGACACCGATTCATTTCTGGTGGANACTTCGATGTCATGCAGGCATGGCATGCCAGTATCATGAGCATGATATATACAGACACCGATTCATTTCTGGTGGAAATAAACTGTCAAGAATTCTACAGGGACCTCGCCTCCGACCCGGCACTTATGGCCGAGTTAGACACTAGTACCTACCCTCCCACTCATCCCTGCTACTCCCCCGCCAACGTAAGGGTGATTGGAAAATTCAAGGATGATAGGGGAGGTTATGATATGATGGAGTTTGTCGGGCTGAGGGAGAAGCTATATAACTCTACATGCAAGGATAAGGTATTGAAGCGAGCTAAAGATGCACNGAGTTTGTCGGGCTGAGGGAGAAGCTATATAACTCTACATGCAAGGATAAGGTATTGAAGCGAGCTAAAGATGCACAGAAGAGTGTAGTGCAAAATACCATCACCTTAAAAGATTGTAAACATACATTATTAAACAATCTTATATGAGAGTACAGGTCTACAGCATAAGGTCGCACCATCACGACGTATCTACTCATTGTACTTACAAACTGGCTCTTTCGTAAATGGACGACAAATGTCAAATATGGAATAATGGGATACATACAGTTCCTAATGGCAACCATGGTTGGTTATGTTCTGGACGGGAGAGTGAATGGTGTTGGGATGCACATTATGAGGAAGTTCCTTGCTCCGGGATTGCCGAAGATGAAGCGCTGCCATTCCCTTCTCCAAAAACGAATAATACGTGTTTGTTGATATATTCAATTTATGTGTTTTTTTTACTAGCGGCATACTATAGCACATGCAAGAGCCATATCCATCTTTCAGGAGTGTTGCTGTTGATGTGTTGTAACGCTGTTGAATGGTGGCATGCTGTGGCCCATGCAAAATGTATCCTCATCTTGGTAGGCGTGTTGCCGATATGTCGTAATATGTGTACTATTTCACATTCCACAATAGCTCATGCACGTACTTGTCTATAAAAGTGTAAGAATGATGGTATTTTTTTCTCACTATCAATTTTCATATTTAACTTTTACGCATATTTAACTTATATGTAGAGACACGGCCTGGCCGATTTTTTTTTTGCATTTAATTATTTTCTTGATTTTAAAACGACAGTGTTTTTTTGCGCTATTAATTTTTAGGTGCCTGAAGTTTTTTTCCTATGTGTACATTTAAACATCCTGTTTTTTTTCACATTGACATGTGGGGTGTGTGTAGGCCGATGCGAGTATTTACTTTATTTCTTTTCCTAACCGTGTAATGACGATTTCTTTCGTGATTACAAGTATATTGTCTGGCGACTGCGTAGGCCGATGCGAGTATGTATACCTTATTCCTTCTCCTAACACCTCCCATCCAACGGTAGTCGTGTGGCCAAGACGTTCGACTGGTGACCCAAGGGTGGTTGGATCGAAATTGCACACCTCCTGCACGCTTTTAATTCACAAACAACTAAAAATTTCCCAGCCCTCCTGGTGGCCACCACTTTAGCTCCACTCCCCGATGTTAGCACGTCTCTGCAGGTGACGTGTAAACCAACAAAGAAAAATGGCCGCATCAATACCAGCGCTCTTGGCTGCGAATGGTCGAAATTCTCAAACTCTGGTGGCTGTTGCAGGAATCAAAGATGGCCGCCTACAGCAGCCAACGTGGGCAGTAGGGCCGGGAATAAAAGATGGAGGATATAAAAAGAGAAAATTAAGCAAGATATAGAAAATAAAGGTGGCCAGAAGAAATATGAGTAAACCCCAATGAATAGAACGGACGAGAGAGAGATGGAGGGAGCTGGGTGTAAATAAAAGATACCGGAAGGAATATGAGAAAACCCCAAAGGGTAGCACACAAGAGAGAAAATAAAGAATNTGGGTGTAAATAAAAGATACCGGAAGGAATATGAGAAAACCCCAAAGGGTAGCACACAAGAGAGAAAATAAAGAATATCGGAAGGACTGTGAGAAAACCCCAAGGAATAGAACTGACGAAAGAGAGACTGGAAGGAATGCCAGAGCGTGAGAAAAAAATCATCAGACTGACAGCGTGATTAAAACTATTCGGAATGNAGAGAGACTGGAAGGAATGCCAGAGCGTGAGAAAAAAATCATCAGACTGACAGCGTGATTAAAACTATTCGGAATGCAAGAGCATGAAGAGTCCAAGTGAAATGATAGAGCAGGAGAGAAGAAGAGGAAATTTCAAAGGGAAATAAGGGGGGNCAAGAGCATGAAGAGTCCAAGTGAAATGATAGAGCAGGAGAGAAGAAGAGGAAATTTCAAAGGGAAATAAGGGGGGAAAGGGACATCCAAGTGGCTTGTGAACCCCAATTTTATAACTACTTTCATGATCGAATTTATTTCAATACTTTGTCAGTACAATGGTTATTCAGCTTTCATACAATTTGTTAGTTAAGAAATTTAACTACTCCAAACTTAAATGTAAGGGTCNAGTACAATGGTTATTCAGCTTTCATACAATTTGTTAGTTAAGAAATTTAACTACTCCAAACTTAAATGTAAGGGTCATCATACTATATCCAGTTATAAAAGACCACAATATTGTTGAACGTATCTTATACTCATTAAGTTAAATTAAATTTCGGAAGAAGTAAAAATCTATAACAGATGNCACAATATTGTTGAACGTATCTTATACTCATTAAGTTAAATTAAATTTCGGAAGAAGTAAAAATCTATAACAGATGTCAATTTGGCTCTGAAATTCCTATATTATTTACACTTCAGAGCTTTCAGGATGTTTGGAAGCAATGCTTTGAAAAAGATATCTGAACTACCATTTCTGAGTATTAAGATGGCTATATTATGATATACTGAAAATATTTCCTAATGTTCAGTAAAATTAAACCCGGCTCACTAATGCTGAAGTCAAAACATTTGCCTAACATTTCTTGGTTAATTTGGATTATTGACATTATTTTTCTTGCCTTAAAGTTAGTTTCTTTAACATTCCTTTCCGTGTTATTATCAAAATGTTGTTTGGAAAATAAGACGGTTTCTTAGTGCAGAAACTAGGAACGCAACTGGTTCAGGTCGGTAAAGACCATTTAATTACTTCAAAGTTAATTAATTATTGTAAAACCTGAGTGAAATGTTCGTGGCGCCAAAAATGATGTTAGCATCCGAGTAGGCCAGCACAAGCTATGGGTGGCTATTCCCTTGGGTAAGACTCGTTACAAGACTGCATCTTCTCGAACTGGCCTCTAGGCACGGGAGCGGACGCGCCTAGGGGCACCACAACTCCTTCCTGATGACACCCTATGGTGCCGCCTGGAACGACTGGCCTTCTGATTTCACGTTGCCCTCCAGGGGGTTTGCTGCCGGTTCCTCGCCACCAGTTCCTCGCCACCATCTGCCGCTTTTGGACTACAAGCGCGCAGACAAGTTTTCTTATTTCTGCAGCTGCGTTGACCCCTTTATTAATCAGTTTTCTAGAGCACTGTGATAATTTTTTTCAAGTTGGGGAAGGATCCTGCACGAACACACAACAGTGTACGAGAACACATTAATTTTGTTGTTACCATACATAATATATTTTATATAATTTGTAGGGCAATAACAAATTTATGAGGTCTTGTACACTGTTGTTTGTTATAGACATACACTCTTTCACATTATAGCTGTAGTCGTGTAAGGTAACAACACAGTTTATAACACCTTGTATTAACAAATTATATATAGCAAAAAGTAATAAATTTCTTTACTTACAAATCTTCCATAAATTATTTATTTGATTATTAATATTAACCGGCGTTATTTCTAGCAAGTCATATACTAATAAGATTTAATACCAGTAAGGTGGATTTCAGTATAATAATTTGCTAAATTGTCGGAAGACACAATATTTTCAAAGAAAAAAAAAAGTATTAATGTTTCTTGGTTTAATAATAATACATTCACTATGTTAACAGCGTTGACTATTCATCGCTAAACAGTATAAGTTTCGTAGATATCAAATATAATTTGACTGTTTCGTTCTACAGGAAAATATTATTAATGTACATGAAATAGAATCGCAGTTCGTAAATTCTCGATATATAAAATCAAAAACACAATAGGAACTACTTTATATATTTTTATTGGGTTATATATTTAATTACAAGATATTTGAATATTGGTAACTATCATGTATATTAATATTAAATGCTATCTATAGTTTTTGACTCAAAAATTTAAATATTTTGTGAAAATTTAGGGATGTAAATACAGAATCAGTATGTATATTAAAAGTTGTCTTGAAATAACAAAGAGTTATAATTTACAATTATACATATATAACATTTATTCACATTGGGAAAATAAATGATTTTAATAAATATTAATAACTGCAAATTTTAAGAAAAAAAAAATGTCATATTTAAGATTTTTAAACAAGTATTATATATTTGTTTATTAATGCATAAAAATCCTATTAAAAAAGTCCAACAGGAAACCAAATAAAATCTATAAAACTATAAAATATATAGGTATATCTACATTCGTAACCTATTTTATAAAAATTTGAATTTAAGTAATTCATACTGCGTAAGTTGTCACTTTTGTTGAGGTTGCAAAGGCGTATCGTTCGGGCATTAAAGTAGCGGGTTCGAAACATGGTCATGCTCCCACTTTATTTTTACGATTGACTTATAATAATTGATGCTCGTAAAACCATACAGAAGTTTACTTGCACCAACCAAATCTTACAAGTCTGTAGTCACTAAATATGAACAACAAAAATAATTAAGTTTCAAAATCAAAACATTTTTGTATCCGCAAACAAACTTTATTCAACGACCAATTTTTTTTCAACAAAACCTTTTATCAGAATAGGATTGAGGCTGGAAACGTTTTTCTATAGTTCAAACTAATGCTACCGAAACAAACCTATAACACCAGCTGAATGAGAGTTTTGTATTTAAAGTAACAGCTATGCTCCTAACAGTAATGTAAGCACTTTAGTAATAAGCCTTTGAAAATATTGCTGCCCAGTACTGAATATATTTTAACACAAGCAGTGATTTAAATACCCACAGCAAAGTTGGCAGCGAATTAGGAGAAGTAATTGCAGATCTTGACACCTTACTAGCCACAATCTTAATAAAAAATGCCACCTTTAGTTCAGCTTTACACTGCTCTCCCATTCCCGTTGTTATGGTTACTAAGGGCTCTGCAATTAGAATGCAACTTATTACCTTTTTCCCGTACTCATTTTCGTGTACTTTTAACTATGTGATTTTAGCTGGCAGTTCTCAATCTCAAATAAAAAAAATTACATACATTGTAAATAAAATGTTTTAGTATCTGTGTTCACTGACGTGCTACATTTTGTGATTGGCTTTTGCTGTATTATGACATAATTTCTTGTGCCGGAAAGCCTAACTATTCAAATGATATGCCAGATTGGCCAATGTATGAACACGCAGCTGAATGTATTATATTACTTTAAAATACGGGTAAAAATTGAAGAAACTTCGATATGCATATTTTTGATACTGTGTATCAGTTATGATAGCTTTAGTGGATTTCTAATAAACAGCGTGTATTCCATGATCATATGAATAAACTTTACGGTAGGTAGTCTGGAGAAAACTGGATTCCACATTTAATGCGTAAATGCAGCTTTATGAAGCACTATGCCATCACGTAGGTGTTGTGTTATTATTCTAGTGAGATTACGTTGTTATCGATGTTATCGTTCTAATTTAATTAGCGAAATGTGTTTTGCGCTTAAGAACTATCCTGGAATGTAATTCGGCGCTGAAAAATCGATGGGTCTGGACCAATTTTCATGAAACTTGCATCTATTCGCTTATAACTCTATAGTAGCTGTAAATATTAGGATCAATTTTAGTTTTATGTCAATTATTTTTGGAATTAATTACATCATTAATAGCAAAACAAGCTATTTTCTTACGCCTTGTATGGGTAGACATTTGTTAATTGCTATGGATAATTTAATTTTGCAGCCATTTGTGTCTTAAGTCCTATATTTTATCAGTAGGAACTTTGAAACGTTGGAGATATTGTAATGGTTTTAAGGGAGGGAGCGGGAGAAAAGGTTTTGTAATTTTCAACTGCAATAAATAAACATGTTATTGCAAAGCATGTTAGAACATCATTTTCCTTGATTTTTTACGTAATTTTTTCTAATTAAATTTTTATGATCTTCAATTTTATATTAACACACGTCCACCGTATGGTGTAATAAATATTTAATTTTTATTTNGTGTACGAGAACACATTAATTTTGTTGTTACCATACATAATATATTTTATATAATTTGTAGGGCAATAACAAATTGATGAGGTCTTGTACACTGTTAATTGTTATAGACATACACTCTTTCACATTATAGCTGTAGTCGTGTAAGGTAACAACACAGTTTATAACACCTTGTATCAACAAATTATATATAGCAAAAAGTAATAAATTTCTTTACTTACAAATCTTCCATAAATTATTTATTTGATTATTAATATTAACCGGCGTTATTTCTAGCAAGTCATATACTAATAAGATTTGAAGCCAGTATGGTGGATTTCAGTATAATAATTTCCTAAATTGTCGGAAGACACAATATTTTCAAAGAAAAAAAAAAGTATTAATGTTTCTTGGTTTAATAATAATACATTCACTATGTTAACAGCGTTGACTATTCATCGCTAAACAGTATAAGTTTCGTAGATATCAAATATAATTTGACTGTTTCGTTCTACAGGAAAATATTATTAATGTACATGAAATAGAATCGCAGTTCGTGAATTCTCGATATATAAAATCAAAAACACAATAGGAACTACTTTATATATTTTTATTGGGTTATATATTTAATTACAAGATATTTGGATATTGGTAACTATCATGTATATTAATATTAAATGCTATCTATAGTTTTTGACTCAAAAATTTAAAAATTTTGTGAAAATTTAGGGATGTAAATACAGAATCAGTATGTATATTAAAAGTTGTCTTGAAACTAACAAAGAGTTATAATTTACAATTATACATATATAACATTTATTCACATTGAGAAAATAAATGATTTTAATCAATATTAATAACTGCAAATTTTAAGAAAAAAAAAATGTCATATTTAAGATTTTTAAACAAGTATTATATATTTGTTTATTAATGCATAAAAATCCTATTAAAAAAGTCCAACAGGAAACCAAATAAAATCTATAAAACTATAAAATATATAGGTATATCTACATTCGTAACCTATTTTATAAAAATTTGAATTTAAGTAATTCATACTGCGTAAGTTGTCACTTTTGTTGAGGTTGCAAAGGCGTATCGTTCGGGCATTAAAGTAGCGGGTTCGAAACATGGTCATGCTCCCACTTTATTTTTACGATTGACTTATAATAATTGATGCTCGTAAAACCATACAGAAGTTTACTTGCACCAACCAAATCTTACAAGTCTGTAGTCACTAAATATGAACAACAAAAATAATTAAGTTTCAAAATCAAAACATTTTTGTATCCGCAAACAAACTTTATTCAACGACCAATTTTTTTTCAACAAAACCTTTTATCAGAATAGGATTGAGGCTGGAAACGTTTTTCTATAGTTCAAACTAATGCTACCGAAACTAACCTATAATACCAGCTGAATGAGAGTTTTGTATTTCAAGTAACAGCTATGCTCCTAACAGTAATGTAAGCACTTTAGTAATAAACCTTTGAAAATATTGCTGCCCAGTACTGAATATATTTTAACACAAGCAGTGATTTAAATACCCACAGCAAAGTTGGCAGCGAATTAGGAGAAGTAATTGCAGATCTTGACACCTTACTAGCCACAATCTTAATAAAAAATGCCACCTTTAGTTCAGCTTTACACTGCTCTCCCATTCCCGTTGTTATGGTTACTAAAGGCTCTGCAATTAGAATGCAACTTATTACCTTTTTCCCGTACTCATTTTCGTGTACTTTTAACTACGTTATTTTAGCTGGCAGTTCTCAATCTCAAATAAAAAAAATTACATACATTGTAAATAAAATGTTTTAGTATCTGTGTTCACTGACGTGCTACATTTTGTGATTGGCTTTTGCTGTATTATGACATAATTTCTTGTGCCGGAAAGCCTAACTATTCAAATGATATGCCAGATTGGCCAATGTATGAACACGCAGCTGAATGTATTATATTACTTTAAAATACGGGTAAAAATTGAAGAAACTTCGATATGCATATTTTTGATACTGTGTATCAGTTATGATAGCTTTAGTGGATTTCTAATAAACAGCGTGTATTCCATGATCATATGAATAAACTTTACGGTAGGTAGTCTGGAGAAAACTGGATTCCACATTTAATGCGTAAATGCAGCTTTATGAAGCCCTATGCCATCACATAGGTGTTGTGTTATTATTCTAGTGAGATTACGTTGTTATCGATGTTGTCGTTCTAATTTAATTAGCGAAATGTGTTTTGCGCTTAAGAACTATCCTGGAATGTAATTCGGCGCTGAAAAATCGATGGGTCTGGACCAATTTTCATGAAACTTGCATCTATTCGCTTATAACTCTATAGTAGCTGTAAATATTAGGANGTAGTAGCTGTAAATATTAGGATAAATTTTAGTTTTATGTCAATTATTTTTGGAATTAATTACATCATTAATAGCAAAACAAGCTATTTTCTTACGCCTTGTATGGGTAGACATTTGTTAATTGCTATGGATAATTTAATTTTGCAGGCATTTGTGTCTTAAGTCCTATATTTTATCAGTAGGAACTTTGAAACGTTGGAGATATTGTAATGGTTTTAAGGGAGGGAGCGGGAGAAAAGGTTTTGTAATTTTCAACTGCAATAAATAAACATGTTATTGCAAAGCATGTAAGAACATCATTTTCCTTAATTTTTTACGTAATTTTTTCTTATTAAATTTTTATGATCTTCAATTTTATATTAACACACGTCCACCGTATGGTGTAATAAATATTTAATTTTTATTTAGTACGACTTCGTTTCTATGAAACTTGAACAGCTGATATAAATATACGTCAAATGGCGGTGTTTACTTTGAGATATGGCGGTGTATACATTGAGGTATGGCAAAGCATACTTTGAGGTAAGGCGGAATGGTTCGCCAACGCTGAACGTAAAATAAAAACTACTCTAGTCTTTCGAAAATGCTCACTTTACCGCCAACACTCTATTCGGTAGTTGGAGAGTAAGCATCTCGTTTTTGAAAACACATGCGCTGCAGCCACGGCATCAACACGGAATTGGATAATACACAGATACAAAATGGCGGCGTAGCGGTTCTATTGATACGGACGAACCCATCCACAGATTGGCATTGCAAAACTTTGCGAACGGGCCTCGTGTCTTATTGGCTGCCACGTGCTGTGAAAGGTTTCCTGCTGACGGGGCTACTAACTGGCAATTATGTTACCAGGCGCTCATTGCCGAACGGCGTTCTGACTTGTTGCTGGTCAAGAACGCCATTTTGCTGGCGTGTCCGTCTAGAGTTCGTGAAATAATTTGTTTTTTTTTTTACCTCTGTATTCTTAATTACTCTGATACGTCGCATGTCAACAAACGCTTGTCACGCGCGTCGTCATGCTGTGCCATGGAAGATNTATTCTTAATTACTCTGATACGTCGCATGTCAACAAACGCTTGTCACGCGCGTCGTCATGCTGTGCCATGGAAGATGGAGCAGAGAGGTAGTAGTGACATTTATTAGTTGCTTAGCCCACCACAAGATGGCGTCGAGGGCATACGAAAGGAACCATATAGGTAACATGGGGTAGAGTGGTAACGCTATCTGCTCAAAACGAGTCTTCGTGTCCTAGCATTCAAATAATTTTTTGTCAATACGACTATCATAAGCGACGGGCATTGTAATTTCAGTTAGAACACGGTTTAATACACCAATCCCTCCCACCTTTTTCGGCAGTTTAGTAAACAATTCTACTGGAATGTTTAAACACTTCCTCTAACCAGTTTTAATGCAATTATATTCTCATTAGTACAAATATTTTTAATCATTTATATGGATTGTTGAGTTGAATTGAGTTGAAAGTTGGGTGGCTCTTTAAGCAAAGCCGATGAGGGTCAAATGAGATGACAGGAGCAACGCTGGAATGCAAGGGCGTGGGGAAAGGGAGATCACCGAGAAAATTCACCAGGTGGCATCGTCCGTCATGACTCGCACTTGCGAAAATCTGGAGTGATCCGGCTGGGGTTGAAAGGGCTTGTATTTAAAAAATTAAGATTTTAATACACTAACACGTTTATCACTGTTGGCCATGTGACTTTGACATTTGTTTAAGTTTGGGGTTGGTCAATTTCGATTACATGTGCAGAATATAAAAAAGTCGGCCTACCTCATCTTTAGTCAATAGGTGAAACCACAGAGCTACCATGTGTCGAGCACGTAGGCTAACACGAAAAACGCGGACAGATTCTCTAAGGCAGGATCTACATAAATCCTTTGCATAGGAAAACGGACACGTAAAAAAGTAAATTGAATCAGCGGACGAATCGGTATGCATTTCCGCTAATCTACAATACACAAAAACGTTCCGAAAAATAATTTTATTGTTTTAAAAATAACATCTATCAGTTTTATAACGTACACACTAACGTTTTAACATTTATACAATGTTAGTAAATGATAAATACTGCCAAGCCATGCACGAGTGTTTATTCGAACAAAAATTATAATTGCCACCTAGGAACCATAACCTTGTTTCTTGTAAAAAAAAAATCATGAAAACTAATATCATCGAACTGAATACACAACTCATATTGGCTACACAAACTCACGAGGATAAAAGAGTTTAACATGCGTTTCATTGCTGAATTAACTCGACAGACGAAAGGCCCCTGTTTGTACAGTGAAAATGTCAGAAAAACAGGCGTTCACGAAATTTCCCCTGATTTTCGCGGGGAAATACTCAATACAATACGGTTACGGCTCAGTTATCTGTTCACTATTCACTTACTTACGTGTAACTGGTAGGGAAATCCCACGTCGCAAATACACTACTGGAAATTGTAAAACGAATACCATAATGGAATTTATAGAGAAAGATAAAATTATCATATGACATTACCAGAAAGCTGCATTTGAATTTATCACAAGGACGATGCTAAGAGGGACTGTAAAGCTGATGTGGGACATTAAAAGTATACAGACGTGACCAAGTGAGCATCGGGAGAAGCGCGAAGTAGCAAGGGCCTCAATGTACTCCGCAGATAGTTCGTGCATTCTCAGCATGCCAGGACGACGAATGCGATCCCCATTAGTACAGTTTAACTGAGTTGGAACAGAGTCGAATTGTGGGACTCCAGGATACTGCATGTCCATACCGGAGAATTGAGAAACACGTTGGGAGAAAAGTTTCAGCAGTTCATCGATGGTGACGCCGTTGGTCAGAGGAAGTTGCACATGCCTGTAAACATGATCCCGGATATCAGTGAGGTGCGCATGCACGCCTCGGCCGTCGTTTTCTACGAGCAGCCATATCGGATCGCACGGCAACCACAGAGCAGATTAGCCATAATGTTGCCAAAGGAGAGTCTGCTTGGTCAGCGGCATCTTTCACACCGTAAAAATCAGCGACATTCAGGACCAACTTCTGGTATAGTGGTTTAGGGAGCCATGTCCTACGGTGACCGTGTGCCTCTGGTGTTATTACATAGAGCTTTAACCAGTGCACAGTGCGTCCAGAACGTAATCGAACCTGTAATACTACAATTTTCTCAGGAGCAGGGGGGTGCACTGATCCAGCAGGTAAAAGTCAGTATCAATTCTGCTCGTGCAACCCAAAATGCCCTTCAGAGTGTTTGTAAATTTACCTGATCAGCCCAACTACCAGCTCTTTCCCCCCATTGCGCATGCGTGTGACTGGGTTGCACTTCATCTGGCCCGATCTCCTGCAACACTGACGACTCCTACCCAGCTGAGCCACAAATTTACAATGTGCGTTGAATTTCATTCAGCAAGACGATATTCGTTACCTCTATGACCATTTGCATGCAAGAATTTTTGCCTGCATTGCTGCTCGAGGAGGGCACACTAAGAACTGAACGATCTCTTAGCTGACCTTTGCAGACTATTTCTTGGCCAATATCCTTGTGCCTGTGATCATACCATATAGATAATATTTACTCTATGTGAATAAATTTCGGATCTCTTGCAAAGCGTCCGTCGAGGTTTTCTTTTTACATTTTCCAAGAGTGTATTTTTTATTTTATTTTAGAACTACTTTTTCTTATGAAAAATTAATTTTCTATTACCAATCTACGAAGCCAAACAAGTTTGGTACAGTTAATTCCTAATGATGAATCAATGACAATTCGATAATATTAGACGGATTAAATTAATCAATTAATTTTGACATTGAAAAATTGGTTTTCACATTTTATCCAAAATACTGTTTTCATTTATCGGATAGGTGAGATAGCAATTCGTTGGCGTACCGTGATAAAATTGTGAAAAATAGGTTTGCATATTAATCCATTATTAAATATAATTTTTATTTTCTAACGAAGGAAACAGCGAAAAAATTAACAGTATATTGTTATAAACAATATTCCGCACGTTTTAAAAAAGCTTATATTGTTTCATACATTTTATAATTACTTACTTGGTTGTTTTTCGATGTTTTTTTTTTAGCTCTGACTGACTTTTAAGAAAAAAACATAAATTTTAATTTTTAGAGTAATTTTTTTTATAAATGACATTTTCTGTGTGAAAATAAATCTTATGGGAAACCACAATTTATGTAGTTGTATGATACTGAAATATTAAAATTAGTTTTAGTGAGGTTATTGTCAAAAACTAAATATTATAATTAGCTGTGGATAGCGGCACGAAGAAAATAGCATACAAACGTAAAACTATATTGGAATTTATATCGTTTAGGAGAACAACAATACTTGACCTTTTATTTTATGATTGGTGAGAATTTTTTGATTTTTTTAGTCCAGAAGACTCAGCTCCCATATATTTGGGCACGCGCGTATCCAGGGTCGAGCGTAATTAAGGCATTGTAATCTGACAACCTTTCTACTTACAAAACACTATATTGTCATAATGTTTTACTTAGAGATTATCTACCTCTAAAAAATAAAAGGCGGAGGGTAGAAGGTAGCGAAGTGACAGTCTGGTCCCTGTTGCTCTAATCTTGACTCATTGGCAGACTTGGCCGGCGAGTTTTCTCGAGGTAATTCCGCTTCCTCCTACGTTACGTTCCGTCGTTTCTCCTTGTCCACCTCACTTCATTGCTCTCGTTCTTTTAGCTGCCTGCAGCGTCGGAAGTAGTAGCCGGCTCCTTCGTCACTCAGTATCCTCTACAACTGATATTCGTGACTCGGCCTGTGGCCGGGTGAAAGCACGTATAGTCTATCCGGAGTATCTTTACTCTTTCTGAACCAACTCTTTGAAAAATCAGCCCATGTGTGAGGTGTCTGGTTGTTTTTTATTGTGTCGTACATCACAAACCCTTTGTACTTCTTTTCATGTCAAAGTATCTTATTACTGGATAAATTTAAACTTTATTTATATTAAATCCGTTAATCGTAATACTTAGTGCATAACTAATCTGAATCAAAACAGGAAGCAAACGTGTTTGTTGGTAATGCATTATTACAAATAGTTATCATGAAAATATTTTTAAACCACGTGCACGTATGAAGTGCAGGCGCACTGAAGCTTTGTTTGCATGAGGCGGAGGAATATCCTGGTATTATGACTTCAGCAGGGCTGTAGAAAAGTTGGAAGTTCCTGTGGATGGTCTGTATTAAAGGCGTATCGCAAAAGAAAGCAGAATTTGGTCGCGTATCTTTTTATATATTTTGGCAAAGGAGGATATATTCGGCGGACCTAGTCGACGCGCGCTGTAGAGCTCGTCTCCTGAAAACTCGGGCGCTGCCGTACTTGGTAACGCTGCAGTATTCCGGCGGTAATGAGGTTATTGGCACGACATGCAAGCAGAAGTGGGGGGAGGGGGAGGNCGCTGCCCGTGGGAGTGGTGGAGGAGACTGGTAGACGGGGCGGCAGTAAGCGCGCAACTTCATTGCGTCGCTTCTTCGCGGAACTCAATAAAGCCCAATCCTGTCGGCAGCGCACGTTCTTTTCCTGTTTGCCTGCTCCCTGCGCGTCGAGCGCTGCAAATGGGGGGTGAGAGAAGCTTGCCCGTGTGCCCCCAGCCCATTGCCCCCTCTAAACCTCACCGAAAACCCCCCCTCAGACCTTCCACACAGTATTCGGGAGGATTTTCTTCGTCATTTGTTGCTCCCTTCCATCCCCCACCCCGGCTAGAGTATATATATTTTTTGTTTGTTGGTTCTTGGAGCCCATGCGTTTCCCCTTGCTTCTCTGTTACGGAACACTTGTTCTCGTTATTTTATCAAGTTTCCGATACGTCTATCCATTCCACCTGCTCCCCGCTTAGTGGATACAGTGTTTACTCTTAGGACAAGGTGGCCTTTAATTTCCCGCATTTTGATACCTATCACCAGCGTTCTGCGATATTGCCTGAAACAATATCGGAAACCTGGAAACTTAGCACTTGAATTAGATCTCTCAGAAATAGTTTTTGTAGCTACATATGTCGTTGCTGATAAAATAAACATTAAAAAGTGTCTTCCCAAAAGCATTATTTATTTAATAAAGAATCGTGTTGTCGGAAAATTCACATATATTATTACCTAAGACTAATATATATGGAAACATTGTAGGCCTATACGCTATTGTGATTTTATGTCAAACGTTGGTTTGAAAACAAATGAACACCAAATTTCATCTATAGGTTTTTTACAATCTCACATGTGAAGCAAAATAGGGTATCTTGGAATAGTTCACGCATTATAGGCCTGCTGTTATTGATTATTGAAAAGTTACGTTGGCAAGATCTTAAATATCTTTGGTGACCTTTTAGGCATAGACGGCTTCATTTCTCGATTGTTAGGGTTTGAATCTTGATTAATGGGCGGCTGTAAGATCATGTTTACGTTCGAGTCTATAAAACGTTATTGTGGAACACGCTGTCTGTCAACGAAATGGTAATATTACAGTCGTATCTAAGTAAAATGTATCCTTCTACATGCACTTTTCTACAGCTATCATCTGACAGTCTTAAGGAGGAGATGTGCGATAACGTACTACCTAGTGTTGATTATATTTCCCATTGACGTCGTAATGCTACTTTAATGTCAAGAATGATAAGGCTAATTGTAGATGCATTTTATGTCATAATGGTTTATATTTGGGCTTCGAAGTTATCGGGCGACAACAACATGTCAGTCATACTTCATATATTTATTTATCTTCACGTGTAATTTTTCTATGAATCGCCATATAATT
This sequence comes from Clitarchus hookeri, assembly GCA_002778355.1. Taxonomy (NCBI): domain Eukaryota; kingdom Metazoa; phylum Arthropoda; class Insecta; order Phasmatodea; family Phasmatidae; genus Clitarchus; species Clitarchus hookeri. The sequence goes on from NQII01001814.1 coordinate 62,877, forward strand.
ATTCTTACATTCCATGGTGTTTAGAAAAGTACACCTTTAGTTAAACAAGAGTGTCGCTGCAGAATTAATTATCGACATGCGATTAGCAGAGCATGCTTATTATTTTATGTGTATTAAATGCAAAACGTGCTTAAAATCGTATCTTGCTCTGCATATTTCCAAGAGGTGAATTACGGGATATTTTATAAGATAGCTAATAAACAGAAATAATAAATCATTTCACTGAAACATATATCCATTTTCTTGGGTTTCTTATTTATGGTAACTTTTTGCTCATTGAAACTGTGTACACACGGTGCAAGAAGCACCACCCTGGAAAACAGTCTGAGAATCATATTTGTTTCCTAGAGTTTTCATAGCCCCGGCGAGTATAAACCCTATTATTTGGAGCCTAAGGGCTGGGGAAAGCGGGAATATATTCCCTGGTTAGGTCAGTGGCCGATGTACTGGCCCGGCGACGACCAACGGGGCGGGTATATGTCCTCCGGGCTGGTGGGTCGCGTACTTCCCTGTCAAAGCCCGCCTGCGTCAAATCCGCGTATGTGTGGGTTAGAAAGCGTGAAACCTCGTCCAAGGGTGCGCTCGTCGGGGCACCGCGTTGGGCCTGGACTAAGAGACGCCACTGTTTACGCTCCACCTGCGAGCGTCTGGCACGTCGTCGGCCACGACGATGGGTTCGGGGCGTCGACGCAGTAGTTTATCAGAAGAAAATAAAGAAGGAAGAGGAGGGGGGATGATCAGAAGAAAAGACAGATGCTGTTCCAAGATTTGGT